>APFE031716165.1:117108-146566 GCA_000404065.3 Pinus taeda
TAAATTATATATTATTATTTATACAACTGAATTCTGTAATAATTTTCAGTATGTTTCAAAAGCATCACTGGAAGATTATATACTTAATAAGCTGACCGAGAGCATTAGATGTTGAGACAGTCTAATGAAGAGCAGAAACTTAATAAGCTGACCCAGAGCATTAGATGTTGAGACAGTCTAATGAAGAGCAGAAACTTAATAAGCTAACCCAGAGCATTAGATGTTGAGACAGTCTAATGAAGAGCAGAATCTAAGGGATTGGTGGTTGTCATCAGTATTGTGTATTAAATTTTTTGGGTTATCATTTTTTCAACTCTAAAACACCTTACAAAAGAAAACAGATATGCTTTAACTCAAAGCTTATTTCACTTATCCACCACAGAATATCGTTTGAAACTGTTGATACCAAGTCAATGTTTATAGGAATTACGTACATTTATCCGCTACTGGAAAGTGATAACAAATTTAATTAGTCTCAGTAATAATCCCCACTAGAGCATTCTCCCTCCTTGAAATGATGGTTTCAGTTTTCATCCCTCACAATAATTATGGTCCTGGCAATATTTGAAATGTCCTTGGGCATACTATGACAACCCCCCCACATAGGAATGTTCTTTATGACTTGGAAAGGAATTCCAAGAGATGGAGATTATCAACCCTTTCATTGTGGCCCAAAAAGATAATTTTAGTGCTCCCTTTGTCCACAGCAAACACATTATTTGGTGTAGGGAAATAACTTCTTGTCTTCACAGCCCTAGCAAATCTCTCTAATGTTGCATAAATTTCATGTGATTGTGGGTGTGATTTATCTCCTCTGATAAATGTATAATTTTTTTTTCTTAACCACAACCCAGCTGCATTCTAGCCCCCTTTCAAACCCCTGTCTTTGATAATGGGTGTGATTTATCTCCTCTGATAAATGTATAATTTTTTTTTCTTAACCACAACCCAGCTGCATTCTAGCCCCCCTTTCAAACCCCTGTCTTTAATAATTTTCCTCACTTTAGCTAGACCATATAACCTCTTTTCTATCACATATGTGTTCGCTAAAGTAATATAATTTCCAACATTTAGTGGCTTTAACTCATGAAGGTTTTTTGTAGCATGTTCTCTTATCTCAATATTGAAATGAATTTTGCAGGAACCTTCACACCTCTCCACACACCAACATCAAGTTTGATTGGCATGTTTTTGATAAAGTTAAGTGCCTTGTTCAATTTACACTACGGCCAAGAAGGTCAACCAGACATGCATAGTGCTCCGCTCTGGAACGCATATCATACTTTTGACTCATACAGTCAAAGTATTCCCAACCTTCAACCATAAGACCTACACTATGGAAAGCAGACATGTCGGTAGAAAAAGTAAAAAGGTTTAGCTTCACATCTACCTATTCCATTTAGGGAGAAAACTCACAAGCTTCCTTATCATTCCCATTTATACCATGCACTGCAATTATTGCAGTCCAAGCCACAACACCCTTATTATATATGTGATAAAAAACTTTCCTTGTAAGTTTAATATTTCCATAGATGGTATATATGTCAATAAGGGAAAAACATACAAATACATTGGAATAAAACCTACTCTTGATTATGTATGTATGGAATTTATTGCCTTCTAGCAGAATTGCTAAGTCTGCACACATGGAAAAATATTGAGAATCATTGGCAAGTTTGGTTGGATGCCATGCTGTTGCATTTGATGGAAAAATCGAAGGGCTTGCTAGCATGTCCATTTACTTTGTATCTTATGATCATTGATTTTCACAGAGTGGCACTCTTGTTAGAGCTTTCATAAAGCACTTTGTGTGCATCCTCTTTAATTTTGCATTTAACATACATGTAAATGAGTGCCCAACACAGAGATACAACTGTTAGAGAGCCACACCTAATTCCATAAGCATTTTGTAGAGTAAACATAATCTGGGATTTTACTAGCCACTGTAAGGAAGTTTTAAGAATGAACCACACTAAGATATATATAGTTGACCACATGAAAGTGGAAACATTTGTTATATTCCTGATAAAATATTCTAATATTTAATGCTTTAACAAGAAAACCAAACAGGCAATAAAAACAACTGAATTCTGTAATCTAATTTTCAGTATGTTTCAAAAGCATCACTGGAAGATTATATACTTAATAAGTTGACCCAAAGCATTAGATGTTGAGATAGTCTAATGAAGAGTAGAATCTAAGGGATTGGTGGTTGTCATCAGTATTGTGTATTAAATTTTTTGGGTTATCATTTTTTCAACTTTGAAACACCTTACAAAAGAAAACATATATGCTTTAACTCAAAGCTTATTTCACTTATCCACCACAGAATATTGTTTGAAATTGTTGATACCAAGTCAATGTTTACAGGAATTATGTACATTTATCTTCTACTGGAAAGTGATAACAAATTTAATTAGTCTCAGTAATAATCCCCACTAGAGCACTCTCCCTCCTTGAAATGATGGTTTGAGTTTGCATCCCTCACAATAATTATGGTCCTGGCAATATTTGAAATGTCCTTGGGCATACTATGACAACCCCCCCACATACGAATGTTCTTTATGACTTGGAAAGGAATTCCAAGAGATGGAGATTATCAACCCTTTCGTTGTGGCCCAAAAAGATAATTTTAGTGCTCCCTTTGTCCACAGCAAACACATTATTTGGTGTAGGGAAATAACTTCTTGTCTTCACAACCCTAGCAAATCTCTCTAATGTTGCATAAATTTCATGTGATTGCGGGTGCGATTTATCTCCTCTGATAAATGTATAATTTTTTTTTCTTAACCACAACCCAGCTGCATTCTAGCCCCCCTTTCAAACCCCTGTCTTTAATAATTTTCCTCACTTTAGCTAGACCATATAACCTCTTTTCTATCACATATGTATTTGCTAAAGTAATATAATTTCCAACATTTAGTGGCTCTAACTCATGAAGGTTTTTTGTAGCATGTTCTCTTGTCTCAATATTGAAATGAATTTTGCAGGAACCTTCACAACTCTCCACACACCAATATCAGGTTTTATTGGCATGTTTTTGATAAAGTTAAGTGCCTTGTTCAATTTATACTACGGCCAAGAAGGTCAACCAGACATGCATAGTGCTCTGCTCTGGAACGCATATCATACTTTTGACTCATACAGTTAAAGTATTCCCAACCTTCAGCCATAAGACCTGCACTATTGACAGCAGACATGTCGGTAGCAAAAGTAAAAAGGTTTAGCTTCACATCTACCTATTCCATTTAGGGATAAAACTCACAAGCTTCCTTACCATTTCCATTTATACCATGCACTGCAATTATTGCAGTCCAAGCCATAACACCCTTCTTATATATGTGATAAAAAACTTTCCTTGTAAGTTTAATATTTCCATAGATGGTATATATGTCCATAAGGGAAAAACATACAAATACATTGGAATAAAACCTACTCTTGATTATGTATGTATGGAATTTATCACCTTCTTGCAGAATTGATAAGTCTGCACACATGGGAAAAATATTGAGAATCATTGGCAAGTTTGGTTGGATGCTATGCTGTTGCATTTGATGGAAAAATCGAAGGGCTTGCTAGCATGTCCATTTACTTTGTATCTTATGATCATTGATTTTCACAGAGTGGAACTCTTGTTAGAGCTTTCATAAAGCACTTTGCGTGCATCCACTTTACTTTTGCATTTAACATACATGTAAATGAGTTCCCAACACAGAGATGCAACTGTCAGAGAGCCACACCTAATTCCATAAGCATTTTGTAGAGTAAACATAATCTGGGATTTTACTAGCCACTGTAAGGAAGTTTTAAGAATGAACCACACTAAGATATATATAGTTGACCACATGAAAGTGGAAACATTTGTTATATTCCTGATAAAATATTATAATATTTAATGCTTTAACAAGAAAACCAAACAGGCAATAAAAACAACTGAATTCTGTAATCTAATTTTTAGTATGTTTCAAAAGAATCACTGGAAGATTATATACTTAATAAGATGACCCAGAGCATTAGATGTTGAGACAGTCTAACTGTGATTTGGTTTCATTTACTCCATCTTGTTTAATTGTTAGTTTGTAGTATATTCCTCATGATGGTTTCTGTGTTAATACCCATGTACGCTCCATGCTTGCATCTAGATTCTAAAGTTATTTTCAATAATTGTGCCCTATACCTTCATATTTATGTTGCCTATCCTTCTTCATCTAGAACTACATGATTAATTGAAAGGAAGATCTTGTCTTCAAATTCCATCATAGCAGAATGAATGAATGATATTGAGCGACCTTCATTGCTGATCACTTATGTTAGTGCTTGACCTAGAGCTTTTAATTGAGGTTCCTACCTATTGAAAATAGTCATCGAGTACGGGTTGATGGATACACAAGTTGACAACTATTATGCTCAATAGATATTGTAGAAATTGGAAATCAACACTTTTACATAAAACTCAGTCAAGAAATCCAACAACCACCTCTCTAATTTTTTTCTTTACTGTGCCATAGTATGAGAAAAACTGCTTAACATCCTTAATTGTTGCTTTGGTAGACAAATTACAGACCTGGACTGTGTAACCATCTGTAATGGCCATTGACAACACTTGGAAGTGTCTGTTTAATGCTATGATTCACAATCTTCTTCTCAGAATTTTAAGTGAATAGCAAACACATAGATATGATATATATATGTGACACTAAATAGTAACCAAAAGGAAGATTGATTAAATTAGCATTAGTTGTTTTTACTACATTCTTTTCATGGTTCTCTGGTCTTGGTGACCAAGAAAAACAACGAGGAGTGTTGTGATTTTGTCTGGGCTTTCAACTTCAGTTTGAGGATGTAGGGTAAGGAAAGTCAAATCCTTCATCCTGCAATATTGTTCCTTATGCGCGACGCTTTGCCACTTCTTTGCCACTTCTGCAATGCTTAACATGTACTCGAGGGGAAATTTGGGTGTTTTTCATTACATTCATTTTGTTCTAGCAAGCTGTAAAATTCTTCAAAGGTTCAACAACCCTTTCATTAGATTTGAGTTAATCTACAGTCTTGGTATCTGATGATGCCTGTCATGGATTTTAACTAGTTTTTTTAATGGCAGAGATTGTTGTAATTTTGACACCCATTGAAGTAATTTTTCCCTTCTTTTTTGTTGTTAATGACAGGATTTGAGGGAGATTTTTATATGTGTAATGTTCATCATATTCTCTGCTGTTTGAATTCTTTTTGGCTATGAGGCTGGTCTTCAACCTTCAGCGAGTTCCTCTGCATCTACTTGCATGCAGCCCAGTTCTCTAAGCACAGAGGGCTTTCTCATCGAAGAGCCCCTCATAGATGGACAAGAGGACGCCTTTGTAGTATTAGAGAGATTTGTGGTGGAAGCAGAGGAAGAGCGTAGCTCTCTTTTTCACATTAGCAGCGCACAATATCTAGCTCTAACATTTTTTCTCGTTATCAAACGACCATTGAGGTCACCAATATGAAGTCAGATATTGACAACCATCTCAAGTCGATTCCCATGATTCAATTGGGGATTCAGTTGGGGCTTACTCATAAGGTTCTTCTTGGTCTGCCCACACTCAGGGAAAGTGTTCAACCTTCAGCCAATTCCTCTACATCTACCTCCATGTAGCCCATTTCTCCAAGCACAAAGGAATTTTTCATTGAAGAGCCCCTCATAGCCGGAGAAGAGGACACCTTTGCAGTATTAGAGATATTTGTGGTGGAAGCAAAGGAAGAGGGTAGCTCTCTTTTTCTCATTTGGGTGGTTGGCAAGGGTGGAGCAGGCAAAACCCTCCTCCTCAAGACAGTCTTCAACAATCCAAAGGTGAGAAATATCTTCAGAGATGACTTATTGCTTTGGCTCATTATTTCCAATAATCCATCTTTTACAAATCTTAGAATGAACTGTGTATGCAAATAGCCACACTTACAAAGATAGAATTAGACAGAAATGAGGGTGATGAATTTGCAAAGATGTGGTTGAGTCAAAGATTGCAGACTCAGAGGTTTGCTTTATTTTTGGATGACATTTGGAGAGATGGTTCCCAGTTGATGGAGGAATTGTGTTTTCTGCTACTAACCCACCACACCAACTCCAAACTTGTTGTAAGTTCAAGAAATCACATATTCCTGTCAGAAATTGGAGTTGTAGAGACATTTGTAATAAGAATGGGGGATTTGTTAGAAGAGGACAACTGGCAACTATTTGTTAGTGTGAGGCACAATAAATTCAAATTGAAACTGAATTACTATGATTTTAAAGTAAATTCAAATTAACTCACATGTACAATTTATAGTGTTCCTCCTACCTCTCCTCTCCTTTGGCTATAGCTTTCCCATTGAGCAACTTGGTAGCTTCATAGTCATGAACAACGATTTATATGCAATATTAATTCAATAATTAATAAAAAATAGTGTGAGGCACCCTAAATCAATTTCATTTCTGCTACATCTCTACATTTCATTTAGATTTTCCCATTCCCATGTCCTGATTGTTCCTCAAAATTTATGCCTTACGACGTTTCCTTTGCAACATTTGGTGCAAATGCTAGTTAGAACTTTGTTCAAGTGGTTCTAAGATAATTTTTATACTCATTGGAGGAAATGGGAAATTAAACCTACAAATAAAGTGACGATGTTTTTTGTAAGTTGCAGAGTGATGATGTGTTTGTATTTTAATCATTTCTTCAGACAACAAACCTGAATCAGAAGACAAATATTGGTCAATAAATGCAATAACATCATTATCAAAAGAATGTTGAAACACTAGTGCATTTTGTATCCAAAGAAAGCCATTTTCATGTTCGCTTCCTTTTCTTTTGGAATTTTGTAATGAAAAAAAAAGTCTTCTACTTTTCCAAAAAAATTATCATCCGTAGAGATCAAAGTGCGTAGCACTGAGATTCTATGCCTATAGTACCGACAACAAATGACTATATGATATTGGATAAATGTGTTTATTGATGTTTGAATAACTACATTGTCAGTTGGATACATGATATTGGATGCATACTTTCTCAATGCATCTGTCAATGGACACCAAAGATGGCCAGCACTTGTGAAAGTCACAAAAAATCTTGGCAGATGAAGTTGACATATCATTGCGAAAATGTCTTCTCTAAGGCTTTCAAAATAATCAGGTGATGTATGCTAGCTTCTATAACATTGGATGTGTTATAGCCCCGAAATTTAGTGGAGAGTCTAGAATACATGAGATCTCCAAAACCTTGAAATCGTTTATGGAAATTCCACCTAGAGATGGCTTAATTAGATTCTTAACTATTTTTTTTTAATGTTTCCTATGTCTAAACTTAGGAAAACTAGTTAATTAATCAGAATTAATTAAGTTAAGATGAAAATTATCTAGAAGCCCACATGAATTGATCCATAAATGATTTGAGCCATCGATTAAGATTTAATCTTAGCCATTGTAGTCCCAACACAAAGACATAATAAGGGATCAATGTGGTGATGGAGAATATACTAGAATCACGTGGAGAATTCAATTTTCCAGAGTAGTAGCAGTCAGTTGCCGGAGAGTTTGAGCTTTAGTGAGGAGGCAAAGATAGTGAGGGGCGCAGACAGTGAGGCTAGAGGATTTTTTCTAGATTCAATGAGTGAATTTGCAGAGAGGCCGAAGTTTCTCCAAGAGTTTGTGTAGTCTTGGTGCATAAGACTTAGAAGGAAGTTAAATTAGCTGAGAGGGGAAGACGTCTTTGCTTTTAGAGGCTAGAAAGAGTCCCAGAGTACCAAAGAAAATTTTTCCTAGCCAGCAGCAGGTAGGCTGAATTGAATAATAGTTAGTTCAGGAGGCACATAAAGTAGGAAGCTTCACAATAACGTGGAGCCTGCATAGGACCAGTTGGAAGACTTTCTTTTTAGTGAAATTCGAGAGCCGAAATTGCCCTGAGTGAGGGTAAATTTCCCTCTAGGATTTTCCCAGTATTTTCTCTGTAGGATAGCCTCTAGTATTTTCCTAGTTACTACTGCCAATCAATGATTTCATCAACATCCTCGTGATTTGATGAATCAAACTTAGGGGTAGATGAGAAGCGAAAACTTAATATAATAGATGTTATATTAAGAAGTGAAAGTTCCAAAGCTACAGTAAAACCATGACCAACCACTAGTCCCAATAACAAAATGTTACAATCACTGCTACCTCCTCCTCCAAAGAGATGTACTAGCTCGACATTGTGAAGAAGTGAAGGCTTGTTACTATTCACCTACCCTCATGACTCTTCAACTACTCTATGACTGTTACATTCAACTATCGACACTTGGAATTTCACTTTAAAAGACATTACATACAATTTGCACATGTACCCATGTGAGACAAAATATGCTTGAGCAAGCCATGTAAGACATCAGTAAGACTCAGACAACCATGGGAAGATCAACTCTTCAACATCCTCACCATGGTCCACGGTGGTGAATTGACGCCAATTTTGGTAGTCCGTGATGGAGTCTATGGACTCTACGGTGACATCTTCCTGGAAACGAACTCTTGCCTTTGTTGCATTCGGGTACACTGATTTGGCTTCTCTGTCGAACTCGTCTGATAACATGTGCATCATTGTCTTGAATGCGGGTGGACGACTAACATACTGATGCATAGTGTCTACGTTGATTTCCAAATCTACACTAGTGGCTATACGCATCAACTCGTCAAAATACATGTCTAACTCTAGTCGGACTTGATTCTTTGTCTTTGCCTCGGTGAGTGTCCCAATGGATGGGGTTGCATGTGTGTGCACAACAACATCCATGCTTCTAAACACCCATGCATGTGAAGCCTAGAAACTAGTGATGAGCTACTGGAGTTCCTCATAGTTCCGGATCTGACTCTGGATGCGTGCCTTCGACTCCACTGCCTTGGTATTCATAAAGTTAGGCAAGTGTAATGGGGCTCCCTTGTATCTCATTGTCCATGTTTGCATGTGGTCGACAACAGTATACAGATTTGACAAGGGACATGCTCTCCTAGCACAACACTACTACCAATTGTTGAGATGGACAACTGCCTTATGCACGGTACCGAATCCAGAATACAACATTTGCATGACTGTCTCAAGGGACGATACTTCATCCAATATCGATTTCTTCAACTCTACTTTGGTGAATGCAGTAAGCTATGCTCCTCCCTGCTTGGCCATCTGTAACTCCTTAGCCATTCGCTCATTCTCTACTATCAAGAAGAGAACACTTGAGCTGGTGGCAGAAGAATACGATCTAGTAGCATCGATCAATGCTGCTGGATGCTTACGCATGTAAGATATGATCACTCATTCTTCAAACTGCGCAGGAGATGCTTGGACATCTAAAGTACCCACTCTGCATGATTGCACAACTCTATGTTGTGACTCGTCGAGTGATATGTTGCACATCTTTGCTTTTGGATTGTCTTCAAGGATCTCAATATATCCTTGATCGCTCAGGACTTTCTTTGCTTCAGGATCTGGTGAAACCAGTGGGTTGACCTCTTGGTTGTAAGGCATGAGGTAAATATCCTGTTCAGACTCTGCCTATTCCATCTCCATATCCATCTGCTCAAGTATCTATTCAATCTCTTGAGCAAAGTCCTACTCGTGCGACTGCTCACCCTGTTTGCTTTGTGCTAGCTGCTCGGATGAGTCTACAACCTATATGGGCACATTTTCATCAATATGTGCATGTTGCACCTCCTTCTGTGTCTGTCCTTGTTGCACTTCCTTCTCCCGTCTGCGCAACTCTTGTTCTTCCCGAAGTTTTTACTTCAACTCTTGCAACTCCTTCACTGTTTCCTCCATCCTCTATTTATCTCTTTGCTTTTGTGCATTCCTCCAATTGCATTGTCACCTCTTTCCCTCTATCTCCAAAGGTGCTTTCTTCACAAGTGGGTCTTCTTTGAACTTGCAGCTTTATTCTACCTTTGCATTGTTAGCAATCTTTCTCTTGCCTTTTTCATGCGCAGGTATGTTACCCCCTACTACTGTTGATGATGGTGCTTTCTTAGATGATTCTTTGTGCTATTTTGCTAACCATTCCACAGCTATGCTGACTGGTTCATTGAGCCTAGAGAAGATGTGAAAATATCTTCATGGGTCTTCCTTAGCACGATGAAACACCCTATGGGTCCAAGGAAATTGAACTCTCACACAGTGGTTCTTTATAGAGCAATGCAAGTCGTACGGATTAAAGATTCTGGTGCCGAAAGTAAATATTTTGAACTCTTCTATCTCAACATTAGCATGCTTAAGATTCTATATTGCATACAACCCGATCTGCAAAGGAAGAGCAGGCCAGGGTGCCTTCTTCTTCCAATGCGGTCTAGATGACAGTCTTGTCGAGATGTGGTATGACACTTCTTGCATGATGAGCTTGTCCATGGAAAACTTCGGTAAAACATGCAGAGGTTTTTCTATGGTGTACATCCGTATGAAGGTGACAAGAGGTGAGGCATACCAATCTTCTAAGTCAATCAATGTCTCCGTTTCTGCTTGTGACATGCAAGGTGGATCCTGCTCAAATATCATCTTGGACACCAGGGGTGAAAAAATGGTCTGACAACTGTGTGACAACTCCACGGAAGTTTCATTCGGAGAACAATCTATAGTAATTGTGTATAGAGGTTTCCGCCTATGTCTATGCCCAACCCAAGCCTAGGAACTACTCACAGGCACAAATTGCATCCAGAATGTATGCAAACATGTATATCTTTGCTTGCTAACCTTTGGGCAGCTGCCGAGCTTCTATCACCTATTCCATCAACCTGTGAGCCAACATGTTGGACCAGTTACATGGATTTCCTTCAATGGCTAGTTGGTCTAACGCAATCACCCAACTCTGTGGGAAGGTCTCTGTGCTCTCTTGGTCGTACAAGCAGCATGAAAAGATGACCAAGTATTGATATTCCTTCGATAATATCTTTGTCTTATAAACCCGGTTGGGTGTCATCCTGAACTTGGCTGGCTCTTTCACCTAGATCTTCAAGATATCCCTGGAGTTTGCACTATTGTTGGGTTTGCTGAAGGGTGTCTCCATTATGATCACTTGATTTGGAAAGTGGTCATGTGCTGATAGTCCTGCACCCTAAAGGTAGTAATCTTTGTCCCTATGACACTGCTTAACACCATCATCTCTGGATCAATGTGTGAGATGATCTAATGTATCATGTGCGTGCATGGAAACTCAAGATACCTCCATGCAATCCCGTACAGGCCAGACTTGTGAATATTCACATAGACCCTATAGTCTTCCAGATCTTCCCCAAATGTGCCTAAGAATGTATCATTGATGTCCTTCCATTTCAGTTTGATGTCTTTGTCTACGAGAAACTTGGTGCCCTCGCAAATCAGCAAACTCATAGACACTTACTCAACTACATCCCTAGTTGTGCTTTCGTCGGTGTCCTTTGACCTTGCTCTCTTGGAGGCCATTCAACCTAAATTCTTGAGAGACAGACAAAAACCTACTATACTTGGAGACATGGTGACATTCATGGCAATAAATCTGTCAGTTGAAAACCAAAGCAAACTTGAGGACTGACCTGCAACATACTCGAGAGACTGATGGTAAGGATTGCACAATTTTCACTAGGAGTTTGGGTGACTGACTGCCGAAACTGCATAAAACACAGTCTGAATTGTCATGAGTCTAGTTGAATTCTGGAATTGCACGACCCAGGCTGATTGTCTAGGGCTGAGATTACACAATGGGAAATTTAAGTTAGTAAGGCATGCAAGTCCAGGGACTGCATTGCACAATTTTATGGGCCAACACAGCATTGCCTCTCAAAATTGCACATAGCAAGCCTGGAGGACAGTGTCTAGCTAGTTTTGCACATTTTTTGGGAGGAAGGCAAATCTTTCCCTATCATAAATGCACAATGATGTCCGAGCAAGGTAAGGCCTGGCTAAGTTTTCCCAGACCCACCAACGGGTGACTGAAAACATATGGAGTTTCGAATGCATGGTGAAACTAAGTGTAATAAAAAGTGAATGATCATGCATGCAAACAGAGTGCTAGATTCAAAAAATGGGAAAAAATGCATGCATGTGAAACGGGTCGCCGCATCGGTAACTGTTGGTGCAAAACAATGTCATGCATGCGACAACAAGGGGATGTAAACAGAAACTGAAACGATGCTTGTACATGCTAACATGCATGTAAACGACAACAAGCATTCATAGAAATCAAGTAGACAACACTCACACAAGAAAAAACACAAAAAGGGACAGAAATGTTGAAAAATACATGTAAAGCGAACTTACCCGAAAAAGCTGAGTTGAACATGCCAACGACTCCTAGATGTGATGTGGGATGTTAGATCTCCAAGATTGATGTGAAGAATGAGCTATGCAACTTCAAATAAATAAGTTTGAGGCTCATGACATGCATGCCACAAATCTAGGAAAAATCAGCACTTGGAGGGTAGTTTCTAAAACAATCTTTGCATGTAACCTTGAGTTGCTAAAAATAGACCCCTAAAATCTAGGGATGCTTTTGCATGCTTCTTTTTTCTATTTCAGGAAAAGAAGCGCATGCATGCAAATCAGGTTTGCTGGGTCTTGGAGGGAATCTGTTAACTTAAAGGCACATGCAACAAGCTGCAAGCCTGGAAGGAAAATTTGTGCAATTTATGGGCTGAGTTGGGCTGGGTATACCTAAGGGATTGCACAATTTCTGGGGTCAACAGGTGATTGTCTCCTAGAATTATGCATTTTTCTGTGGGAAGCATGTCTGATTGTTTTGCACAATTTTGGAGCCTAGTAGATTTGCACAATTTCTAGAGGGAAGGTTGGTTCCCCTCCATAATTGTGCAATTTTTGGGGGGGTTGTTCAACCATAAAATAGCTTAAGTTCGGAAAGGAAGTCTGTGAAGGAAGTGAAGCAAAATGACATGAAAAGGCTGGAAAACCACTTAAAATCAGCTGAAGCCTATGTATTTGACATTGCAAGATATGGTGCTAAGGATGGTTGGTAGGGAGGCTCCAAAACGAATCTAAGAAAAAATTTTGGTGGGTGGTTGTAGTCGCTACAACACTTGGCAACACATTGGTAGAACTCCAACTCTCTGAATGGACCTTGTTGATGAAAATAAATTCTAACACCCACGTAAGTATTTTTCAGTTCTGTATTCATCTTGGTTTGCACCCTTTCTTGATTGTAAGATGTAGCATCTGCCAAGCTCTTGGTCGGTCAACACACATTCCAAGCCAAGCCAACACAATTGTTTCAATTGGGGATGAGGGGTATATTAGTGCATAAGCCTTATGGTCATCAAAGTTTAAGTTTCATCTCTGGTGTTGCTCCGCTGCTAACAGGCCTCGACAGTACCCCAACGAAGTCACGCAGGAACACAAGAATTGCTCCGCTGTCAGTGGGCCTGGTCAGTACCTCGGCAGAGTTACTTGCATAACCTCTATGTACAGGAAGCCTTTCTCTACTTTCGCCTTATTCATTTTCATTTTTTCAAAAAAAATTCACATTTTCATTTTATTTTTATTTTTTGTAACTGTGCATAACACTTATTCATTTTAGAGGTGGCAGAGAGATCCTGACTTATTGAGAGTAGAAGAGGTTTCTCCTTCAAAGAATTAGTTTCTATATACCTCTGATATGCTTGTTAAGGTTTTCCCCCTTCACCTTACTCTACTTGACTGAGCTTACAAGGATTAACCAAAAAACAACTGACTAAAGTAGGTAATACTAGTTAGTGCGCGAGCGTTGTGTTTTCACCAAGCTTCATTGTGAAAAATACATATTTTCTGTTGATGTATCATGGACTGAAGACAACAAGTTGTTCATATAGAGGTAGGACAAAAGATAAACAAGTATTGATAACTACACAAGTCCTCTTGTATTTTACCCATCTTGTTTCAAGAGTGACATACGGTCTCACTCAAAACTAACCTACGAACGTAAACAAGCAAACAAACAACAACACAAAGCAAAAGTAGAAGTAAATGCGTAAGAAAAGCAAGTAAGCAAACAAACATGCAAGAAAGCAAAGAGACAAGTTAAGAAGCAAACATGCATGCAAGAAAACAAACCAAAAGAAAATACTACTCCTACTCCTAAGCTAATGGTGCATGAGTCTGCTCACATGAAGTGATACTTCCAATGTAGCCCTCGACACATTGGTCGACCCATGTTGGTGAAGGCATGGTTGGCGAACAACACAACTATGTGAATGAGCAAACATGAAAGATATAACAATGAAGACAAACACACTCTGAGTTTAAATGCATCCACAGAACATAAGTGAGTGAAAGTGCATGACATGCAATCGTGGACTTATTATGGTGTTGTGTGACACTACGTGCATATGTTAAGCATATGAATACTGTTCACTATGACATGAAAGAAAATGAAAGAAACAAAGACAACTTGTGTCACACATGTGTTCTTGCTGTGTAAGATTCCTCCAATGCATGAGTGATGGGATCATGTAATTCGAGTGGAGGAAGCATAATCTGTGTGGGAGATTGATATTCAATGCATACAGATGAGTGGTGAGGAGCCTTGGGTGTTTCAATAATTTCCTAATTGGAAGTGAAACCAACCTCAGGACAACGAGGGCCTGACATAACCATCAGCTCGCACTGAAGTGCCTCAACAGTCTGTGGGTTTTCGACTTCATCGACAGATAGATCATCATAAACATCTGGCTTTGAAAAATCAACAGCGATAGAATTGTCATCATGATCGAATATGGGGGTAAATATATCACGACAACTACGATTAATAAAATCAATGATTTCATCGACATCCTCAGGATTTGATGAATCAAACAAAGGGGTAGATGAGGAGTGGGAAAAATCACCCGCTATGTTTCCAGAAAAGGTAGATGAAAAATCAAGTGGATTTTCAAAGAATGATTTATCCTCTCCATTTTCGGATACTGGACTAACATTCGGTGTGTTCTACGAATGATCAACAATGTGTTCATCCATAGACAGAGATACACATGAAAAATCAGGGATGGAAGAATCACCAAAGTTGTCAGGGAAAAAAGGAGGAGGCACAGACAAAAGGGAATCATCCTTCACCATGGGATGATGTTCAGACTCCCAGTCATACTCTTCATGAATGACATCGCAGGTTGGTTGTGTGACACCAACCGCATAGTTGGCTTGATCCTCGTTCACAACATATGTAGAGTCTGGAATGAAAGAACACAAGGCAGTGCAATCTAGAGGATCAGCGGAACACAAAGACGAAGGTTGAGGTAAGACATGCATATGAGAACCCATGGGCTTCACAACCAAATTTGCGTGAAAATTGAGAGAAGTGATGGTGGGAGGATGTGATAGTTGAACAGACGTGTGTTCATCTTCTCCGACATCACTCGACGGTGGTGAAGTTGTTTGATGAGAGGACAGTGGAAAATCACTCGTGACAGTGACCATGTCTGTCTATGATTGCATAGCTCCATCACTGAAGTATCTTGAGTAGGGTTTGAAATTTAACTTCTTCTTGGGATTGACAGATTTGGTAAGGCAATATTCAAATCTGTCCATGAGAAACTGGAATTTCATTTGACTTATCGAAGCTTCAAACTATAACACATGGAAGCGGTCCCAAAAATTCGTAGGAAATTCTTGCGGAGTCTTCCGTTGTTTTAATTTTTTTTTGTCAAGAGGTTTTGGATCAAAATGATGGAAAGTAGATTCAATGAGATAACAAAACTGCTCAAGTGAGTGCATGCTGTTGGGTGGCACACTACAACACCGTCATTGTGGGGATTCGTGAAGTGTGTGTGCAAGTAGTAGGTTGGCCTCTTCATGAGAGAAGTCATCTGTATCATCATAAAATTCAAAGAAGTCTTGTAAGTGCACAACTAGGCTACTTTTCCTTAACCATCATATGTGGATTTCGAAAATAGATCAAAAATACCTCATGATGTCGAGAGGTTCGGCATGCGAAAAACATCGTGGAGAGAAGATTATGATAGTATCCATGATGGATATGCGAAGATTCAAAACAAGATGAGAGGACATAGCTTGTCATCTGACCTTCCTTCTAGCGCTAGAAATGTTGACAGTGCTAGACAGGCCAACATGTTAGGGGATCTCCATGGTAAGAAGTCCCAACTAGACCTCAAATCATTTGGTGTAGGAGTCCCAACAATGGGTTGTACGGTATCTCCTTGATCATAGTTGCGTGCAGAGGTAAGCAAGTTGTCCTTGTTGGTAGCAAGGGTGTGAGTTGCGCAACAAGCCAAGGAAGGTGCATGAATGGTTCTAACACATGGAAAGTGGGGTGAGTGCACCCCTTAGAAACCTGCAGGAACACATGACTTGGAAGGGAACACACGAGCAAAAATGCAACACAAACTAAAATGTAGGTGAACCAATAATCCAAAGTGATGGTTAAACCAATAGCACATCACAGTAATATTTATACATACATTTACAGAAAGAGTCTATACATACATGTGTAAGCAAACAGATACATATATCATTAGAGTAACCAAGATAACTGAAATACAATAAGAACATATGCATGAAACGTGCTAGCTTTGTTATATTAAGAAGTGAAAGTTCCAAACATACAATACAACCATAACCAAACACTAGTCCCGATAACAGAATGTTATAGTCACTTTTGCCTGCTCCTCTAAAGAGATGTATTAACTTTGCACTGTGGAGAAGTCAAGGCTCGTTACAATACTCTCCAAGATTTCTCTAAGATACTCTTATCAGAAGCTTGGCTTCCCAAAAGCCTATAGAATGAGTTATGAGGTTCTATAAATAACAAAGGGTGGGGTGACCCTTGACATTCCCCTTTGTGAATGTTCACCTACCCTCATGACTCTTCAACTACTTTGTGACTGTTACATTCAACTATCAACAGTTGGACTTTCACTTTACAAGATGTTAGATACAATCTGCACATGTATCCATGTGAGACAAAATAGGCTTGAGAAAGCCATGTAAGACATGACTAAGACTCGGACAACCATGGAAGATCAAATCTTCGACATCCTCGCCATGGTCGATAGTGGCAAACTGATGCCAAGATTGATGGTGTCTATGTACATTGTGGTGACATCTTTCTGGAAATGAACTCTTTCCTCTGTTGCATCCAGGTACACTGGTTTGGCTCCTCTATCCAACTCATCTGATAACATGCACATCATTGTCTTGAGTGTGGCAGAACTAGCGACATACTGATGCATAGTGTCTGTGCTGGTGGATATCCGCATTAACTCATCAAAGTATGTGTCAAACTTTAGTCGAGTTTGACTCTTTTTCTTTGCCTTTGTGAGTGTCCCAATTAATGGGATTGCATGCATGCACATAAAAACATCCATGCTTATGAACACCCATGTATGTGAAACATGAAAATTAGTGATGAGCTATGGCAGTTCCTCATAGCTCTGGATCTTACTCTAGATGCATGCCTTCAACTCCACCACCTTGGGCTTCATCAACATCGGCAAGTGTAACGGGGATCCCTTGTATCTCATTGTCCATGTTTGCATGCGGTCGACAGTAATATGCAGATTGGATAAGACACGTGCTCTCCTAGCACAACGCTCCTACCAATCGTTGAGACGGACAAATACCTGATGCACAGTACTGAATCTAGAATACAGCATCCGCATGACTGTCTCAAGGGACGATACTTCATCCAATAACACTTTATTCAACTCTACTCTAGCAGATGCTGTAAATTGTTCTCCTCCCTACTTGGGCATCTGTAACTCCTTATCCATTCTCTCATTCTCTGCTATCAAGAAGAAAACACTCGAGCTAGTGGATTTAGCATATGCTCTGGTAGAATCGACCAATGTTGTTGGGTGCTTGCGCACGTTAGATATGATCACTTGTTATTCAAACTGCATAGGAGATGTGTGGACATTCAGAGTAGCCACTCTGCACAATTTCACAACTCTATGCTACGAGTCATCGAATGATATGTTGTGCATCTCTGCTTCTGGATTGTCTTTAAGGATCTCAGTATCTCCTTGATCGATCAGGACTTGCTCTGCTTCTGAATCTAGTGAAGTTAGTGGGTCAACCTCTTGGTTGTAAGGCATGAGGTCAACATCCTATTTTGACTTTGGCTACT
This sequence comes from Pinus taeda, assembly GCA_000404065.3. Classification (NCBI taxonomy): domain Eukaryota; kingdom Viridiplantae; phylum Streptophyta; class Pinopsida; order Pinales; family Pinaceae; genus Pinus; species Pinus taeda. The sequence goes on from APFE031716165.1 coordinate 135,172, forward strand.
CCATATCCATATCCATATGCTCAAGTATTTGTTCAATCTCTTGAGCGAAGTACTACTCCTACGACTGCTTACCCTGTCTGCTTTGTGCCAGCTACTCAGATGAGTCTACAACCTGTATGGGCGTAGTTTCATCAATCTGTGCATGCTACACCTCCTGCTGTGTCTGTCCCTGCTGCACTTCCTTCTCCTGTCTGCTCTTGTTCTTCTCGGAGTTGCTGCTTCAACTCTTGCAACTCCTTCACTATTTCGTCCATCCTTTGTTTATCTCTTTGCCTTTTCATGTTCCTCCTATTGCGCTGTCACCTCTTCGCCTCTATCTCCAAAGCTACTTTATTGACATATGGGTCTTCTTTGAACTTGCAGCTTTGTACTACCTATCTGCTATCAAAAATATTTATCTTGCCTTTGTCACGCGCATGTATGTTACCCCCTATTGCTGCTGATGATGGTGCTCTACTAGATGCTACTTCGCACTGTTTTTGTAACCATTCCACAACTACGTCGATTGATTCATTGAGCCTAGAGAAGTTGTGACAATATCTCCATGGGTCTTCCTTAGCCCGATGACACGTCCCATGGATCCAAGTAAATTACACTCTCACACAGTGGTCCTTTACAAATCAATGCGTTTCGAACGGATTAAAGCTTCTAGTGCGGAAAGTAAATATTTTGAACTCTTCTATCTCAGAATCAACATGCTTAAGATTCTATATCTCGTACAACCCGATCCAAAAAGGAAGAGTAGTCCACATCGCCTTCTTCTTCCAATCTAGTCTCAATGACAATCCTGTCGAGATGTAGTACGAAACTTCTTGCATGACGAGCTTGTCCATGGAAAAATTCGGTAAAACATGGGGGGTTTTTCCATGCTATACATTCGTATGAAGGTGCCAAGAGCTGAGGCATACCAATTTGCTATGTCGATTAGTGCCTCCATTGCTGCCTATGACATGCAAGGTGGATCTTGCTCAAATATAATCTTGTACATCAGGGTGACAAAATGGCCTGACAACCGTGTGATGATTCCGCAGAAGCTGCATTCAGAAAACGGTCTGCAGTAAGTGTGTATAGAGGTTTTCACTGATGTACATGCCCAACCCAAGCTTGGTAACTTCTGACAGGCACATATTTCATCCAAAATGTATGCAGACATGTATATATCTGCTTGCTAACCTTTGGGCAGCTACTAGGCTCCAATCACCTGTTCCTTTAGCTGGTGAGCCAATATGTTGGACCAGTTGCATGTTTTGCCTTCACTGGCCATTTGGTCCAATGCGATCACCCAACTCTGTGGGAAGGTCTCCATGCTCTCTTGGTCGTACAAGTGGCATGGAGAGACGACCAAGTACTGATATGCCTTTCGCAGTATTTTTGTCTTGTAAACCTGGTTGGGTGTCATCTTGCTGACACTGCTTAACACCATAGTCTCGAGATTAGTGTGCAAGATGATCCAATGTATCATGTCCGTGCATGGAAACGTGGGATACCTACATGCAATCCAGTAAAGGCCAGACTTGTGAATATTCACATAGACCCTACAGTCTTCTGGATCTTCCCCAAATGTTCCTGAGAATGTATCGTTGATGTCTTGCCATTTTAGTTTGATGTCTTTGTCTACGAGAAACTTGGTGTCTTTGTAAATCAACAAACTCATAGAAAATTGCTCAACTGCATATCCAACTGCGTTTTTGTCAGTGTCCTTTGACCCTACTCTCTTGGAGGCCATTGAACCTAAACTGCTTAGAGATAGATGAACACCTGCCATACCTGGAGACATGGCGACATTCATGGTAAGAAATCTGTTAATTGAAACCCAAAGAAAAATTGAGGACTGACCTATAACATACCCAGGAGACCGATGGAAAGGATTGTGCAATTTTCGTAAGGAGGCCAGGGGACTGACTACCAGAATTGCGCAAAACATAGTTTGGACTGTCGGGAAGCTAGTTGACTACTCGAATTGGGGAATGCGTAATCTAGGATGACCCACTAGGGGCTGAGATTTCACAATGTGCAATTTCAGTTAGCAAGGCATGCAAGCCCATGGACTGCATTGCGTAATTTTCTGGGCCAACAGAGAAATACCTCTCAGAATTGCATAGAGCAAGCCTGGAGGATCGTTTCTAGCTAGTTTTGTGCATTTTCTGGGAGGAAGGCAAAGCCTTCCCTCTCAAAAATGCGCAATCCTGTTCGGGCAAAGGCAAGGCCCAGGTCAAGGTTGCCCGGAGCCACTGAAGGACGACTAAAAACATGTGAACTTTGAATGCATGGTGAAACTGAGTGTAAGCAGGAGTGAATTATCATGCATGCAAACAACGAATACAAGATTTAGAAAACGAGAAAACATGCATGGGTGTGAAACGGAAAAAACAATGTCATGCATGCGACAACAGTGAGATGCAAACGAAAAATGAAATGGTGCTTGTACAGGCTAACATGCATGCAAATGACAACAAACATTCATAAAAATCAAGAAGACAACACTCACACAAGCCAAAACACAAAAAATGACAGAAATGCTGCAAAAGACATGTAAAACGGAGTTACCCAAAAATAGGTTAGTTGAATGTGCTGAAGACCCCTAGATGTGCTGCGGGATGTTAGAGCTCCAAGATCGATGTGAAGAATGAGCTCTACAACATCGAATAAATAAGTTTGAGGCTCATGACGTGCATGCCACAAAATACACTTGGAGGGTATTTTCTAAAACGATCTTTGCATGTAACCTCTAGCTGCTAAAAATATATCCCTAAAATCTAGAGATGCTTTTCTCATGTTGCTTTTTTCTATTTTGGAAAAAGTAGCCCATGCATGCAAATCAATTTTGCTCGGTCCCAAAGGAAACTGGTCAACTTGAAGGCACATGCATCAATCTGCAAGCTTGGGATGAAAATTTGCGTAGTTTCTGCGCTGAGTTGGGCTAGCTATCCCTAAGGGATTGCACAATTTCTAGGCTTAATAGGTGACTGTCTCCTAGAATTGTGCAATTACTGGGCTGAGGCCCAATGTTGGGCTAGATTGTGCAATTTTCTATGGGAAGCCTGTCTAATTTCTCTATGAAATTTTGGAGCTCAGCATGCTGCCCAACAGATTTTCACAATTCTTGGAGGGAAGGTTGGTTCCCCTCAGGAATTGCACAATTTCTGGGGGAGCTGCTCAGCCAGCAAATGACCTAAGTCTAGGATGGTAACCTGTGAAGGGAGTGAAGCAAACTGACATGCACAGGCTGGCGAGTCACTAAACATCGATTGAAGCCTATGTACTTGATAGTGCAAGACACACTGCTAAGGATGGATGGAAGGGAAGCTCCAAACCGAAGCTAAGGAAATTTTTTTGAGGGTGGTTGTAACCACTAGAACACTCAGTGACACACTGGTAGAACTCAAACTCTATGAATGGACCTTGTTCATGAAAATCAAGTCTAACACGTATAGTAGTATTGTTCAGTTATCTATTCATCTTGGTTTCCACACTAGCTTGATTGTAAGATGTAGCATCTGCCATGCTCTTGACTGGTTGACACCCATTCTAAGCCAATCCAATAATTTTTTTTCAATTGGGGATGAGTGGTATATTGGTACACAAGCCTTATGGTCATCAGAGTTTAAGTTTCATCTCTGGTGTAGCTCTACTGCCAGCAGGCTTAGTTAGTACCCCAATGGAGTCACGTAGGAACAAAAGCATCGCTCCACTATAGTGAGCCTGGTCAGTACCCCAATGGAGTTACTTACATCACCTCTCTAAGAAGGAAGCCTTTCTCTTCTTTCACCTTATTCATTTTCATTTTATTTCGAAATTTTTCACATTTTCATTTTTCATAACTATGCATAACACTTATTCATTTCAGAGGCGAAAGTGGGATCTTGACTTATTGAGAGAAGAATAGGTTGTTCCTTTAGAGAATTAGTTTGTATATACCTCTATCGTGCTTGTTTATGTTTTCCCCCTCACCTTACTCTACTTTCCTGAGTTGACAAGGATTAACCCAAAACAACAGACTCGAGTAGGTGACACTAGTTAGAACGCAAGCATTATGATTTCACCAAGCTTCACTGCAAACAACATGTATTTTCCATTGGTGTGTCATGGATAAAGAGAACAAGTTATTCATACAGAGGTAGGATGAAAAATAACCAAGTATTGATAACTGCATGATCCAGGTCTAAGTGTGAAAAAGGACCCTTCCAAGACCTTTTACTTTTGTGATGTGTTGAATTGGATTTTTAAAAGAAAACATAAATGAATACATTTGCATCCTGTAAAGAAGAGGAACATGAAAATCATCAGCAACATAAACTCAAAGACATTGATAACGAAGTTTGCTAAGGAGGGACTATGTCTCCAGGCCCCGGTGTCAAGATGGTGTAGGCCGCTACATTAAGTGCTGTCAGTAGTGATGATGTACATAAGAGGTGATGTCGCTATCATACAAGGAAAATGCCTGCACACAGGAGTGGCTCCAAGAGATGTTCCACTACCAGAACTCTCAGTCATACAGGACTCCTATTAGTATGACATAAACTCATGCAAAATGATCATGAGAATCCCGCCAACATGGCATAAAAGGGATCTTAGTGCAAACATGCATGACAACAACATGAGTATCCCATCAACATACAACAAAGGGATCTCAAGACATAACATGATGAATCATGACAACAAGTACATCACATAGATGATTCCGCATCACATCAAGCATGAATCATGAAAACGAGTAAGAAACAAGATCCCACATCAAACATCAAACAGGGATTCGTTCAACATAATGCATGGCAAAAGAAGTACATGAACACACTGCATATACCTCACGTCTTGGAACCATCTGAAGAAAAGGAGGTCCAACTACTGAAGCTGGTCATACCATCAATATTGCGGCGTCGAATCTCATGGAATGGCTACTCGCACATGAATGCTGACACCTGCACTCCACTTAGAAAAATGGTTGAGAAATAGAATGAGAAAATGGAAAATCTGAATGCACCATCGGATTTTTGGCATCGAATAGTGCATAATCGACTGTCAAATTTCTGAATTCTGAGAAAGTGGAATTCTGGGGCTCAAGGAATCTTTTAGATTCCCCTAGATTCTACAAAGATTCCCTCCTCCGCGTCCTTTGCAATTCGGCTACTCAGATCAAGAAACTAGCTGCGCCATCGGGTTTGTGTCACTGAGAGGTGTGAAATCGACATAGAGTTTGTCCAATTTGGACACTGCAAAAATTTCACCCTCCTAGCAATTTTGCTCAGTCATGGTTCCCCCTGCATTAAAAATTAATTAAAAAAATTATTGCCTCAAATTCCATGCCTGCTCCTGGTTCCTCCATGCTTGGGCACATTGTGCAAATGAAGGCTTACATTAAATTTCGTGGGCAAATATGTCAATGAAAAGGCCATTGGCCTGTTGGTTAAGGCAAAGGTATTAAGGCAGACAGGTAGGGGGATCAAATCCTGCCTGCGCCATAATTGCACAGCAGTTATAAAATTGGGTACGAGTTTGATTTTTTTTTAAGTTTGTTTTGGTGTGCATTACGTGGAACCGTTTACACATATGGCGCATTTTGGTATGATCGCTTTGTATTAACATTTTTGGGATGGCACCTCAAGCTGCCCCGTGGGGCCAGCCCATGTGGGCTAGGCGGGTTCAATCCGTGTTGGCATGGAATTGAACTAAAGACATATCAATACATATATAGTGTGTTAAATGGGGGTGGCGGGGGTCATGGCCCACCACCACATTAATTATTTTTATTTTTATTTTTATTTTTATGTTATAAAAAGTCATCAGTCACTTTTGAATTTTTTGAAATTTGACCATAGGAGATTTCACCCAGAAGGTTGTCGGAGTTGGCCGGATTCCATCCGTTGGAAAACTTCCAAATTGTGTTTCCATTAAGCTTGCCGAGTCAGCAAAATTCAACCAAAACTTTGACTGGCTTATTCTCCCTCATCCGGACTCAGATTGACAAACCGTTCACACCACCATGATCACAACAACGAAATATTTAACATGAACCTAGTTTGAGCACAATAGAAACACTTTGAGTTTTGACCCTTCTTGAGTCCTCTTTGTGTCTCTAGAGCCACTGGTTCAATCCTCCCCACTGAGGAGCTTTTGGTCCTCCAAAAGCATGAAAAATAATCTACAACTTCTTTGTACCTTGTCTACATCACGAGCATCCTAAAAGGTCTCACTTCCATCTCCTTCACCTTTGTTCTTTGGAGCCTTAAGAGATGAGCCAACACCTGCAATATCTGAATTTACATGACCAACTAATGACCCAAGCGTCCCACACTTGCCACAAGTTTATAACACATACTTGGTAGTCAAGTCTACATTGAAGTGGAAACAATACCCCAGCTATGAAAACAAGGCCAACTTATCATTGTTGCTTCAACAAGTGATGGAAAACACATCATCACTGCAACACATGATTTACAAAGATAAGGCCAAACACAATTTTCTTTGACAAGTGATGGAAACACAACATCACTTTCACAATTTATGAAGTAACACAAAATAAGACCAGACATCATTGTCGCTGAACAAGTGATGGAACACATCATCACTTTTACATTTTAAAATGCAACAAATGATTTACAAAAGCACAACCATGAAATGCTAACATATCTAGAAACCATTTTTCACTTATCAAGGTGAATGGGTCCCCTCCTTGTGGTATTTTTTCTTGTTGAACAATTGCTTCACCTAGTTCATGCATCGACACTTTGTCTTTAAGGCACTGCTTTAGATGGAGCCTCCAACAAGTGGCTCTTTGATGGCCACTTCTATCGCAATGACTGCAATAGGTTTTCTTCCTCCAGACCTGCTTACCATGTTTCTTTACTTGCTATTGAGAGGGTCTTTCACGCCTCATCCTTTTTTGTGCTGCCATTCTTTTCCAACACTTAGAAAATGTGTGGTTATCTAATCCACAAAAGATACATGTTTTTCGATGTCTTGATTTATGTCCATCATTAAAAACGTGATTATTATCGAAATGAACATTCACATATCGAGAGTGGTTATACCGTTCCTTGCTATCTCTGGTGTAAGTATGGCGATGAGAGCTTGCCTCAGCTCTTTCCCTGCAATGGAAACTGCTATGGGATGATGGGAATGTGCTCACATAATTCTCTTTCCTTGACAATTTTGATGATGTCTTTGAAGAATCTGACACCTTCGAGAATTCTCCTTCGGTGTATCTCAAGCCTGCAAATTGAGGTCTTTGCACAACCTCCAATGGTTGAGTTATGCCTTGGTTATTAACGCCAAGTTCTTTTTCCTCTTCATGCCTCGTCCTTGTAAGGAGCCTCATGTTTTTCCTTGTAATTGGGATCTCCACATCCCCAATAGAAATCATACTATGTGAAGATGAAACCGAAAGGAATCAACATCTTTTACCTCCTCTGTCGGTTTGGGAAGAATTGATGCGGGCTTCTCATCATCTTTGTTGGTGGTTTGCTAGTTGTATCAGCGCATTCCCCAACTTCCCTTCTAACATACCCAAGTCCTGCCTGACGGGGTAATTCTTCTACTTTGATGGGATTGATAATGCCTTGGCCATTAATGCCTAAGCCTTTTACTTCATACCCCATTCTCTTCAATAGTTTGGAGCTTCCTGTGGTATGATTTTCAAAAACAACGAAATCATCATAAGGAAAAATACATGAATTCAGAGAATTACTTTTTACCTCACATGGGTCATGCTGCAGCTTTTCCAAGGCCTCATCCTTTGTGTGCAGCTGTTGTAGCAAACTATGTTTCTCCTCTTTCTCTTCATGTAGAAGCATCTTCAATTCAGTGTTATCTCTTTGAAGACTTTGGTTGTTGTGCTTCAGTTCTTCCTGGGCCTCTTTTGTGGCTTACAAATGAAACTGCAATCGCTCCTTTTCCTCTGTCTCTTTTTGTAGGGTTTCATACATTATTTTCACTCTTTTGGAAATTTTGAGCATGGTCTTGTACATCGCCTTTTCATTCTTTGTCACTGCACGTTCCATTGTCCATGCTTGCAATTCACATCCACACAAAGATTGCTCTGATACCACTTGATCCAAGTCCAGGTGTGACAAAGGACCCTTCTAAGAATTTTTACTTTCATGTTGCGTTAAATTGCATTCTTAAAAGAAAACATAAATGAATACATCTGCATGTTGTAAAGAATAGGAACATGACAATCATTAGCAACATAAACTCAAAGATGTTGATAATGGAGTTCATCCAGGAGGGACTATGTCTCTGGGCCCTGATGTTAAGATGGTGTAGGTCGCTGCATTAAGTGCTGCCAATGGTGATGATGTACATAGGAGGTGATGTCGCTATCATACAAGGAAAATTCCCTCATGCAGGAGTGGCTCCAAGAGATGTTCCACTACCAGAACTCTCAGTTAAACAAGACTCCTATTAGTATGGCATAAACTCATGCATGATGATCATGAGCATCCTACCAACATGGCATAAAAGGGATCTCAGTGCAAACATGCATGATGACAACATGAGTATCCCATCAACATACAACAAAGGGATCTGAAGACACAACATGACGAATCATGAAAATAAGTACATCGCACAGATGATTTCGCATCACATCAAGCAGGAATCATGAAAATGAGTAAGAAACAAGATCCCACATCAGACATCAAACAAGGATCCATGCAACACAATGCATAGCAAAAGAATTACATTAACACACTTCATATACCTCACATCCTGGGACCATTTGAAGAAAAGGAGGTCCAACTGCTAAAGCTAGCTATAACATCAATCTCGCAGCATCGAATCTCATGGAATGGCTACTCACACATGAATGTTGACACTTGCACTCCACATAGAAAAGTGACCAAGAAATAGAATGATCAAATGGAAAATCTGAATGCACCATCAGATTTGTGGCATCAAATAGTGAAAAATCGACTATCAAATTTTTGAATTATGAGAAAGTTGAGTTATGGGGCTCAACAAATCTTTTAGATTCCCCCTAGATTTTGCAAAGATTCCCTCCTTCGGATCCTCAACAAATCAGCTGCTCAGATAAGAAAAATGACTGCGCCATCAGGTTCGTGTCGCCGAGAGGTGTAAAATTGACATAAAGTTTGTCCAATTTGGACACTGCAAAAATTTCACCCTCATGGAAATTTTGCTCAGTCATGGTTCCACCTGCATTAAAAATTAATTAAAAAAAATATTGCCTGGAATTTCATGCTCGCACCTGGTTCCTCCATGCTTGGGCGCACTGTGAAAACGAAGGTTTATATTAAATTTCATGGGCAAATATGTCAATGAAAAGGTCGTTGGCCTGTTGGTTAAGGCGGAGGTATTAAGGCAGGCAGGGTGGGGGGATCAAATCCCGCTTGCGCCATAATTATACAGCAGCTATAAAAATTGGGCGCGGGTTTGTTTTCTTTTGAGTTTATTTTCGCGTGCATTATGTGAAACCATTTACACATATGGCATGTTTTGGTATGACTGCTTTGTATTAACATTTTTGGGATGGTACCTGGGGCCACCCGATGGAGGCCGACCCACGAGGGCCGGGCGAGTTCAATCCCCGTCAGCCTCGAATTCAACTAATGGAATATAAATACATATATAGTGTGTGCGATGGGGGTGGTGGGGGTCATGGCTCGCCACTACTTTTTATTTTTATTTTTTTTAATGTTATAAAAAGTCATTAGTCATTTTTGAATTTTCCGAAATTTGACCGTAGGAGACATTTTAATGAGGCCACAATTTCACCCGGAAGTTGGCCAGAGTTGGCCGGATTCTGTCCACTGGAAAACTTCCAAATTGTGTCTCCATTAAGCCTGCCTAGTTGGCAAAAGTCAACCAAAACTTTGACTGGCTCGTTCTCCCTCATCTGGACTTGGATTGACAAACCGTTCACACCAACACGATCACAACAACGAGATATGTTAGGCCCCTATGCTACTAGTGTAACCCCTTGTTGTTATTAGTAAAACTCACTTATTATATTGTTGTACCCATGTAGTCCCGATATTTTTACTATTGTGCCCCATAGAAGCCCACTATTGTTATTATTGTGCCCTTACATTATTATTTTTATGTTGGCTCTGATTATATTATGACCCCTTAGACTCCTATATGTAGAAATGAGGTCTTGTCATTTGTATCATCCAAGAATTGTTTATTTGCTTAATGTAAAGGAGGTTTCCCCCTCGAAGAGGCTAAATTCTAAGGCGTTTATCTCTATTTTCTATCTTTTTGTGAGCTGGTTTCATAACATTTGATATCAGATCTTTGGATTCTAGGGTTTCACTGCTCCAAATAGGACATCGTGGCATTTGCTATCAATTTTTTTTCTACGGCATTTCAGAAGTGAAAAAAACCCATTTGAGACAAAATCTCACTGAACCTCGGGTCTGAATTTCAGAGCTTTTTGCAAAATATTTGTGGATATATGATTTGAGGAAGTTGGTCTTTTTGTAGACTCCTGAATTACATTCCAAACAGGTGACCTGGGGAAACTCATCATAACTTTCTCTCGGAGCATCAGATTGAAATTTCGTCAGAAGTTATAGAAAGAGGAGAAATTATAGTTTATTGTGTACATTTTTTAGATCCAAAGGTTGAAACAGTGACACGTGGCACATCATACAAGTTTTCTCTACTGAACTAGTCTATAATCAAGTCACTCTGGGAGATTTGGCATAACTCTTCCTTGGAGAATCCAATTTGGATCTGACTAGTGGTATTGGAAAGAGGATGCATAGGGCTACTGTAGGTTGCGATTTTAGAACTGGAAGATACGAAATTACAAAGTTACAGTTGTTTCAAGATCGAGCTCCTAAAATCAAGAAAAAGGGAGATGAGGAAGTTTGATGGCAAGGATCCGGTAAATTGGATACTACAGATGGAGAAATATTTTGATCTACATGGTGTACCACTGTTACAAAAAGTATGTATTGCATCTAATTATTTAGAACCGAATCAATTTTTATGGTATAAACGGCTTTGTTCTCATAAACCACTTGTCACGTGGTCAATTTTCACGGAGGAAATGATAGCACATTATGAGGATACAAAGAGAAACTCCGTCTTTAGCCAATTGATAAATCTCAAACAAAAGGGTTCAATGGAAGAGCACATTGAGGACATTCAAAAATTGAATAGAAGGGTAAATTATATTCCAGAGAAGCAAAGGATTGATGTCTTCATAGGGACTTTAAAGGATAACGTTCAACATGAGGTTCATTTTTGGGAACCTGATTCACTGGAGGAGGCATACGAGTTGGCAAGAAAAATTGAAAGTGAAATTATGGAAACAAGGAATCCCACCACTCACGACTATAATTATGGAAGCGTTTCTTCTCCTATCCTTCCACAACCTACAAGGCTTACACCACAACAATTGGAAGAAAAAAGAGAAAAAGGGCTTTGT
>APFE031716165.1:152665-175220 GCA_000404065.3 Pinus taeda
AAGCCCGAGGAGCTTGCTTGAGACCATAAAGGGATTTCTTAAGCCGACATACAAGACTGGAGTTTGTTTGTATAAAGCTAATAGGTTGTTCCATATAGATTTCTTCATGCAAGTCCCCATGCAAGAAGGCAGATTTAACATCCATCTGATGGACTGCCCATTTGAAAGAGGAAGCAAGGGAAAGAACAAGGTGGACAGAGTTCATTTTGGCAACAGGGGAGAAGGTTTCAGTATAGTCAATGCCTTCAACTTGTAAAAAGCCCTTAGCAACAAGACGAGCTTTATGTTTATCAACTTTCCCATCTGGTCCATACTTGGTTCTGTAAACCCATTTGCATCTAACAAGTTTTCTTCCCTTTGGTAGAGGAACAAGATCCCATGTATCATTTGCCAATAATGAACGATATCCTTCATTCACAGCTGCGTCCCAATGTGGATGGCCTGAAGCTTCTGCAAAGGTGTCAGGATCATAATTTGCTGAGACTTGAGCCAGTAAAGAAGAGGCTCTTTTAAACTAAGAACGTGTATGGCGTTGATCTGTAGGATCACCGGCAAGATCACCTGCTGCATTCTGAGTAGCTTGGACCCATTTTGGAAGTGAAGGAGCTGAAGGAGGATCCTGAGAAGGTGGGGGAGGAATGTCATCCTCACTTTCATCATCTGAAGAAGAAATGTTTTCAAAAGTAGAAGAGATAGGAAGAGGTGGCACATCCGCCGGACTAGGCTCGCAGGCCGATTTATTTTCATCAAATTTTACATCTCTTCTAATGATAACATTTTGGACTTAAATGGAATAAGTCTATAACCTTTTACATCTTCAGAATATCCAACAAAAGTACATTTCTCACTCTTAGGTTCTAAAGCTTTATGCTTTTCATCTGGAATATGGGCCCATGCTTCACTTCCAAAACACGAAAGTGACTCACTCTGGTTGAATTGAGTCCATTGTTTTTTGGAGTGATTTCTTTTAACCTTAGTAGGGAGTGCGAATTATTTATTGTAATTTTGCCATGTTATGGCTTCTGCCCAATAATAAGACTAAGTCCTTAGATATGAGCATACAATTAGCCATTTCCTTTAAGGTGCGATTCTTCCTTTCAGCTACACCATTTTGTTGTGGAGTATATGGAATAGTATGCTGCATTTGAATTCCATGCTCAGCGAAAAAGTTGATGAAGTCATTTTTAACATATTCTCCGCCATTATCTGATCTTAGCTTAAGAATTTGATGTCCAGATTGTTTTTCAACAAAGGCCTTAAAGGCAAAGAATTTGTTAAATACTTCACTCTTGAGTTTTAAGAAGTATACCCAAGTGTGTATGGAGAAATCATCAATGAAAGTTAAGAAATACTTGTAGCCAGAGAAGGAAACAACTGGAAGTGGACCACATAAATCACTATGTAGAAGTTATAGAGGGGCCGAGGCGTGCCAAGAGGCACGCTTTTCAAACTGTCCGGATGATGTTTTCCGAGTACACATCCGGAACAAACACCATCTCTGCAAGATACCATTGGAAGACCTATCACCATATTTTCTTTACATAGATTATGAAGGGAGTGATAGTTTAAGTGACCAAATCGCTCATGCCAAAGTTTGCTCACTTCATCATTATGAGCAACAAATACTGAGGGAAGATTTGATGACCCAAAGTTGTGAAACTTATACAACCTTGTGGAATCATCAGCAATGCCAGTAGCTAAAATCTGTCTAGGATCCTTTAGGTCCTTGATTACAACATCGTGAGGTGAAAATTCAACGATTTTACCTTCACCTGAATGAGTTATCTGATATACAGATAGAAGGTTGGAGGATAAGGTTGGAACACATAATACATCATTAAATTGACCATTGTCTATATGAACAGTTCCAGTCCCTACAACACTAAGAGATCTATCATCACCAACATATATATTTTTGGTGTTACAATCATTTAAAGAAGAAAACATGGCTTTGTTTTTGGCCATGTGATAAGAAGCTCCAGAATCAATGAGCCACTCATGAGAATGAGAGGAAGAAGATACATTTAGTGCATATCCAGACCGAGATGCTTGACAACCACATGCAGAAAGTTCCATTCCTAAAGATGAATTTGAAGAGTGCTCCAAATGGATGTTATGCTTCTTCATTGCTGCGTCCAAGGCTTCCATCTTCTTAAAGCATTTAGATTCTAAGTGGCCATCTCGATTACAAAAGTTGCGATGTATATCAGTCTTCTTCCCTTTGTTTTTAGTTCCCTTATCATTTTGGTGAAATGATTTTCCATTTTGGGGCTGAAATTGCTTAGGACCCTTGTTTCGTTTAGGACCATTCTTTTTAGGATATGACTTCTTAGGATTCTTTGAGTTTGGTTGTTGCTAGGCGATTAACACTTTATTAGAAGAGTTTCCAAGATTAAGAAGACCAAGGTGTAAGAGTTTTTCTTGTTCTCTTATTAAAGAATCACAAAAATCATCAAAAGAAGGGGGCTTGTAGTCATGTTTTTGAGAAAGGAAGGCTTCTCTTGTAGAATGGAAGGTGGAAACAAACACAAAGTAGGCTGGTCACTTAGTAAGAATGCAATAGATAAGTGCACTATCTTCTTTCTTAACCTTAACACCTTCCAAGAGAAGTCTAATGGTCTTGAACTTGGACAAGTTATCTTCAATGCAAGAAAAATTATTGGGGTCCAATGTAAGCAACTCATTTTCAAGTTGATGGGCTCTATGTTCATTTTTTATGCCAAAAACTTTAGTAATCTGCTTCATTGCTTTATCAAGAGCATCAAGTTCTGCAATATGGAATCTAAGATCAGGAGAGATAGACATCCCTATCAACCCACGTGCTTGATCTTGCCTATTTTCCCATTTGGCTGCTTTCCCTTCATCTTTCGGCTTGGTTTCTTGGCCTGAGGCTATTCGGTAAAGACCTTTACTTCTAAGTAAATCCACAATGTAGGACCACCATTGGAAGTAGTTGGTGCTGTCAAGAATAACTTGGCATGGATTTTCCACTTTAACAGAAACTGAAGCTATATATGCTGAAAATAAGTGTTCTAATGGAAAGAGCTCGAAAAATTAGGCTGGTTAAAAAAAAAACGGCTCTGAAAATGGCTTCTGGATGAAGAAGTTATGGCTTTAAAAAAAAAAAAATTGATTAAGGCACCGACAAAGTGTGGGAATGTGCGGAAATGAAAAAAATGCTACCTTTTCAACAAAAAAGGAGATTTGAACCCAATACCTCTACTCTCATAAATTAGCTTTGAACCAAGTGAGCTATACAAAAAGTTAGAGAGAGAGAGAGATAGAGAGAGAGAAGGGGGGGGGGGGGGGGGACTTTGTTTTCTTTTGGTCACGGATGCTTTGGATTGCGTGCTTGCTTGAGAAAGCTATTTTTCTCCCTACAAAACAAAAACACAAAACCCAACATGGACATACAAAAAAACAAGCTTGACGGCTTAAAGTTAACTTTACCTAGAAACTAAATATTTTCCTCAATGTTTCTGATTTTCCGAGATCACAGTAAGATGCAGGGAAAAGAGCACACGCATGAGAAAAATCCTTCCTTTCTGTTTCTGATTTGCCCAGATTGCACAGCGTTGTAGGGAAAAGAGCATACACAGAAATGAAAGGTATAGATCCGGTAATAAAAGGAGCTAAATAAACTGAAACCGAAATAAACAGAGAGAAAATAACAGTAAACTACAAATAAACAATATGTACCTCTAGATCTAAAAAATGACGCAGCTAGGGCTACCAGAAACCTTTTCGCATGAAACGAAAGGGGTTCCTCACTGGAACAGATGCTCCCAACACAACAGAGCAATCCTCTTGGCCTGAAATCAGTCAGAAACATCAGATCTAGGAGATGGCAGTCAGATGCAGTTCAACCGGCTTCAGATTTGGATCACCAATGGACGTAGCCCTCAAATAGCTCTGATACCATGTAGGAATTTATAGGGTAAGTTCCTCAGACATAACACCAAAAGGACACTGCTCACAAACAGATCACAGATCAATACACCAATATTTTGATGTGGTTAAAACCCTCAAAGAGGGAAACAGTCCACGGCCTAAGCCAACGCGGCCACTTCAGGAAATTTATTAATAAAAGAATGAAAATTTACATAAGCTTCTCTCGTGAACGGTTAACCTACAAATGACCTTCCATGTACTTTAAATAGAATTCATGGACCAATCAGGTGTCAAGCCATGGATCAAGCGTCGGTAATACCGAGGAGAGAATGAACTGTCGGATCAATACATATCATGACCGTTTGATTGTAAGTTACAAATGTACATAGTAAAGAAACACACATTACCTAACTCTATACTAGACCAAGTTATACTTAACTATTCCTATGTGTCGGAATATCCTAACAAAAGGATCGATTAGATTGCAAATACACAGAAACTTGAAATGGAAAATAGTAGAGAAACACAATAAGAAAATACAAGAACACAAGAAATTAATAAGGATTTCACCCTATCCTCTAGGGCTACATCTCCGGTCCACCTCTCAGTGGTGACCTTCTTTTATTATGTCTTGAAGCAGAGAATTACAATGAAGGAGCTCAATATGAGTCTCCTGAAACAGATTGGATTGGTAGGGTGCTTCTTGGATTCCCCAAGCCACTAGAGTACACAGACTCTTTTCCTTGCTAGCTCCTTGACCTCTCCAGTCTGACAGATGCTCTCAAGGATGGCTTCGATCTCTCAAGCTCTCTAGTGCTCGATGCTACCTTTGCTTAGCTCAGCCCTCTATCTTCTTTAGGCTTTTTGCTTCACTAGTTCTGTATTCTTTCTTTGGTGTTCCTCTCCCTGTCCTTTATGTTCTTTGGTCATGGATTTAAAGCCATTCGAGCTCATGGCAGTTCGATTCCTCTTCCCTTCCGTCAATTCGCTTGCTACAGCTTCACTTGGAGTTCCCTGTTTCGGCGTCATCATCGGGCTCACAGGGAGTGGCCACTTGTCCTCCTGCAAGCTACGCTAGCCTGCTTCGTCGGTTCGATTCTTCAGTTACATCATGGAATGAGTCTTTTGCCATCTTGGTGGTCAAAATGGACCTCAAATTGTTCTAAATCACAGCTTATTCCCTCGTTAAATATGGTCTTATCGTCGAGCGCAATATCAACCGTCAGATTTGGATCCCCGAGATCCAACTCCATCTGCTCATTTCACATGGTGGACTTGCTCGTCTGTTAGTGCATGATGAGTGACAGTTTTCTCTCTCCTGTGCTTGCCATGCATTGGGTGCTGAGTGGAATCGCTCCACTTTCACCAAAACTGCTTACTACCCATGGATGCCTCCGATCAGTACTGCCAGTTTTGGAGCGGGTCCCGCCTTTAGCTCTTAGCCTTTTATCCCATGGTTTTCCTGGCTCCCACGTGACTGGGTGCTCTGGGCTTCTCCATTTCAAGGGTTTTCACCCAACGATGCATGATTACTGCTAAGCATTAATCACGCATCAAAAACTCCCTCCATTTTCCGATTTAGGCTCCCCAAGGGCTAGCTTCGCCTCCCGCGTAGTCTCCATGGGCCTCGGTCAGTGCGCTTTGACCGAGGTCCTCATCATTCCACGCTGGCTACTAACTACTGCTATTTTAGAGGTGTTTTTGATCACTACTCTCAATTCTTTGAAGTCTGTCCTGACCTGGTATAGCCATGGTTCTTTCAATTATTCTTCATGGATCCAATTCTGATCACCTGATGAAGATAACAATCATTCGAGGGACATCTTCAAAGGAATGACAGGTAATGTAGATCATCAAGGAAATGGTCGACTCTTCAAAGAAAGCAAGGACCCCAAGTATGAACAATCAAATGTTGTTTCTGATAATATAAAGAAGCATTATCTTGTATTGGCCCTCTCCTTCAGATTCTTTGGGAATATGCCTTATTGATTGTAGTGCTTCAAGGCACTTCATCAGATAGATGGGTGCACTCTCTAATTTGGTAGAGATGGAAACAATCATGGGATTATACTTGGAGCCAATGCCATCTATCCCAGAAAGGGTGCAGGGAATGTTATCCCTCAATTGAATGAGGGTAACTCAATTAATTTATAGAATCTCTTTTATGTACCTCATCGCAAGAAGAACCCAGTGTCCATTTCAGCAATGGAAGTCAAAGGTTTCAGGGTGGCACTCATCGATGGAAAGGTACGTGTTTGAAAATAGAATTTTCAAAGATGTTTTTGTGTTCAGGGTTGTATCAAGTTGCAGGAAGTCTACTGGGGACCATGTCCATTGACACATAGCACCGAAGGTCTATGAGTTAGATGGTGACAGGGATGCTTGAATTGAAAAAGAGCATGAAATTACATGTTTGAGATGTACCGAATGAAAATCTTACAAGGGGACCATTCCCCTCATAGAGCAGGTCCATAGGTTTGGAACAACCCGAGGGGTTTGAGATTCCTGATAGCGAATCTCATGCATACGGGTGGAAGAAATCCCTCTATGGCTTGAAGCAAAACACCCCGAGCATAGTATGAGAGGATTGATAGCTATCTGATGAAGCTGGTATTTACCAGGAGTGAAACTGATCCAAACCATTACCCAAAGGTTGTGGATGATAGACCTCTCATATCAACACCTTATGAGGACGACCTATTTCTGACAGGTGCAGACCCTCTCATTTGCAGAAGTAAGAGAGAGTCAGATTTTGGTTGTGAAATGATAAACTACAATCTTGTGACTACCTCGAGCATCTTAACTTTCAAAAGTTATACGTACTGATGTCGGACCATATTTGGGAAATGACTATGAGTCTCATAAACTCATTCACGTTGATGTTCTTGGTGAAATTTCGTTCAGACATATGTTTTGCAGTTAGCATGGTGAGCTCATATTTGGTTGAGACTCACTAGATTGGTGTGAAGAATATTCTAAGATATCTTTGGGGCACAATCTTTCAAGAATTTAGATACACTACCGGAAATATGAAACTTCATGATTATTCGAATGTTGACTAGGCAAGCTGTCTGGAGGAACACTAGAGCACTTCTCAGTGCTGGTTCTCTTTGGATTCTGCTTCGATATCATGGAAGATCAGGAAGCAAAATTTGGTTGTTATAAGCACCACTGAGACCGGATACGTAACTATGAGTATGATCTCGTATGAAGCTACCTGGTTGGGGAAGTTCTTCAGTGAGCTGTTTGTACACATGATGAATACCACTATGATTCTCTATAACAACCAAAGGCGGGATTCAATTATTGAGGAATCCTGTATTCGATGATTGCTCCAGCAGATAGACATCAAATAATACCTTATCTGGGATATGGTAAGTCTATGAGCAAGTAAGCTCCATCGCTATGAAATGATGTACAAGTCGCTATACTTCATCTAAACCTCGGGGGAAAGATCAAATCTGTGATTTTCCCAAACAACTTGGAGTCATGAAGAGACCCTTGTATAAGGGTCCTACATGTTGCATACATTGAGATCTAGGAGTTCTGGGGGCTTTTGGTTCTTACTGGAGCAACATATGACCACAGGGTGACTCACCCTTCCCTGGTGGTGCGCACTAGGACAAGATGATTCTCTCTCTTGTGGGACAGGATGATTCGCTCTCCTATGGACAGGATGATTCGCTCTCGTGTGAATAAGATGATTCGCTCTCTTGTGGGACAAGATGATTCGCTTTCTTGTGGGACAGGATGATTCGCTCTACTATGTAGCAGGATGATTAGTTCTCTTGTGAGGTTTGGATGATGTGTTCTCCATGATGATTTTGTAGTAGGATGATTAGTTCTCATGTGAGGTCTAGATGATGTGTTCTCCATGATGATTATGTAGCAGGATGATTAGTTCTCCTGTGAGGTCTGGATGATGTGTTCTCCATGACGATTATGTAGCAGGATGATTAGCTCTCCTGTGAGGCCTAGATGATGTGTTGTCCATGGTGATTGTGTATCGGGATGATTAGTTCTCCTGTGAGGACAAGATTGATTAAGTTCTCCTGTCGAGGCTGTTATCACTCAGGTTGTTCCCTAAGAAAGTTGTAAGAAAGGGAATACGACTGAGGTAACCACAGACCAATCTTTTAGATATAGATTCTAGCCAATATGCCCCTAGAGAGGGCTCTCTCTTTATGATTTAACTTTGTTTTGAAAGATATTAGGCTAGTTATGATCTTCAGGGGTTTTTTTTATTGTTGGATGGTGAGACTCAGTAAAACAGAGGTATAAATCTGAGAAATTCAGTCCATTGGGCTAATGGGGTCTGTTAACACTCAGGTTGTCCCTAAGCTCCTAAAGGGATATAGCCGAGGTAACCACAAACCAATCTTTGGATTACATGTTCTAGCCTACCTGCAATCAGAGATGGCTCTCTCTTAATCATTTTAGCTTTGTTGATGATGATTTTAGGCTAGTTATTGGGTTCAAGGGGTTTTGTTTGTGTTTGGGTGGAAGGAGGATGTTTTCAAGTAGAGAGGCAATGCATAGTGTGACAAGTTTCAAACCATTGGGCATGGAGTCATGGAGTAAGACTGTTGGTGCATTTTTCATGGTCACAAGAGGAAAAAGGGGCAAGGTAGTTGCTCATGTAACAATACTTAAGGTAAATGAAGATGGTTTGCAGGCTAAGAAATGAGAGGCAATAAAGAATCTCTCAATCAGGTTAGTAGAAGGAGGATGAACGAGCTCTACCTAAGAACAGCTAGGAATTCCTAGTTAACAGTCATTCATAGGTGAAATAGAGCAAATATGAGCCATAAGGAATCCATATTTATGCCTAAATCAAGAGGAAAACCTTAAGAAGCCACAAAAACTGAGCATAGAGTGCAAATAAGTAAATTCTAAACCAAACTTTCGTTCTGTGAATTGAGCATATCTGAAATTGAAATAACAGAGGTAAGGAACACTTATTGATTCAGAAAGCAGCACAAGATTTCCCTCATTCACTCTTCAGAGACATCAACAACACATCAAATAGTCCATTCTCCAAGCTTTCAGCAATCTTTGATTAAGTGAAACATATCAGATACAGAGCGAGTCTCTCTTGGAGTGCATTAACCAACCAACCACACCTTCTCTCAATACAGAGGGTCGTATATATAGAGAAAATATCTAAGAAATATTTATTACAGCAGATCTTAAACAGATTTGAGGGAAATGAGTGCTTTAATTCATCTTATCTTGAAGTAAATGCATGAAATATTTATCTAAGTGTTGCGTTGGGGCAGCTGCTTCAAAACGAGTAGGAATGCGTTCTTTGCTGTTATACACTTGCCATTTATCCTAAATATGCATTGGTCTCTGCTCCACTTCTCTTGAGTGGCTTTGATGTGCAGTAACTGTGATTCGAGAGGCTTTAAATGGATTTTACTATTTCTTTGACTTGCTGGGGACTCTATAATGTTTTATCAGCATCGAGCACTGAGAAAATCTTCGCTGATACACTTTGCCGCAACACTGATACTCTTTGACATGCAGTCTAGCTTCTTTCTGCTCCTGATACTCTTCTAAAATGCTAAATCACCCTTTTTCTTCCATTTCGAGGCAAAAACGCCTACTGAAGAAAGCGATTCCCCATTTTGGCCTTTTTCCCCATCAAAAACTGCCTCAGATTTTGAATCTAGGCTTCCTAAGCAGCGATTTCACCTTTCCGCACTTTTCTTTCCACGGATGACATCAGCATGATGTCAGCGGTGGAACCCATACGGCGAGTGACGTGGCCGGGGAAAAACTCCCATCCCCGGATGCTAATCATCGATAGGTTCAGAAGGGAACAGACCTGCCCACCATAGATCCAAGGCGCGGGCAATCGAACGGATGGCAGAACAGAGAAGGCGGCGGAAGGATAAGGAAGGGGGCCTATATCTATATATATATATATATATATATATATATATATAATATTATATATATGGTGTGGATTCTCATGAAATGTCGATCGCTGATATGCGATCGGCAATAGACCATCGACGATGAACCATATCGGCAACACACATGCATGTTTTGTTTTTTCATAGCGATATGCCGATCGGCGAAATCGCTGTCAGCCAAACCAATTGGGGGCACACTTATGCGCTGTTTTGATACACGACTCCCCTCTCGACTGCGATATTGCATTGGAGGGGGTCCAATAGAACACTTTTGCAATCGGAGCATGGCCCAAGGTAAGTGATGAGGGTTTTATGATCAGAAGCAGAATTTTTTGATGTTTGAAGGGATTTCAAGGCATGGGAAGAGGTCTGATATGCATGAGAAGATGGTTTGAGGGGGGAAATGAGGGTTCTTGCTGAGTTTCAGATAAACTTAGCAATTCCCAAGTGTATCTATGGTTATATTTCAACCAGGGGAAGGGAATAAGTATATAGGGGAGTTATTAACATAGTTTTAGTAGGGGAAGGGGAGATAGATAGGGAGTTACATATTTAGAGTTAGTAGTTAATATGAATTGTGACAAGAAAGCACTAAGTGTATAACTCTTAGGCTATAAAAGGCAAATAGGACTTATAGAGGAAGTATGAACATTCCTTGAGTAAAGCAGGTCTTTACCAAGGCAATTGATATGAAAATGATGAGACTAAGAGATATCAAGTAGATCTTGACCTCTTCGGGGAAATTAGTGAGTGATTTAGGGAAAAAGGAAGAAGGGGGAAGTTAGTTACGCCTCGCTTGAGCTCCTCCAAATGAAAACTGCCCGATAATTGTGACCTAAATAGATATGACATTTGAAAACATGAAATTGATCACAAATCCACACTCTGCAACCTCAAAACTACCTACACAACCTACTTACCTAGCATTTTTTCTTCTTTTGGTTTGGGTGCACTTGAACTTGCAGACCCTGACTATCCTTTTTTCTTTTGACTGCCCTCCTATCTACATCTACACTTATTTCATCCAGGGGCTCAGATTAGGCTGTTGAGCATGCTTGCTTCTCTACCTGTCTAAGAATCTGCCAAGATTAAGCTGTTTGGACAGATAATGATTCTCTATATTCTACAACAAGAAATTGAAACCTAGGGAGACCAAGATTAAACTGTTTGGACCTCCCTTTAACTGAAAATTCTTCAAAAATGGAATATCACATCAAAATTGGAACACAACAGTGGAATTTAGACTAGCACACTCTCATGGCATCCTTCTTTGGCCTCTGTAGCAAATATGGAACATTGCAACATGCAGAGTATGACATATTTGGCATGTAAAAATGTCAGTCATGAAAGATGAGTAACCTGCTGCAGCAGGAGGCTAACAGTGGCTCCACTTGGGGATGGATTTTCCTTGTGGAAAGCCAAGAACAGCAGGTCAGGCTGCCTTGATTTTCTATTGTTGCTGTAGGTTGAAACTTCTTAGTGCTGACTGTTAGATAATTTAAATTTTCGAGTGAGCACAACACTTTCCCTCAACTTAATTTCTTGTGAACTGTGAAGCACTGCCTGCTTTCTTCTGCATGCTCTATCATTCAGACTGTTACACAAAGATGAAACAAAGTGCTGATATATACAAACATTTATGTACAGAAATAATACCGCCGGGTGATTTTTCAACAAAAGGGATCATGATAATGCTTTAACATTCGGCCATTTACAGGGCCCTCTTCAGCTGTGCTTCTGTCTACAGATTTGAGGAAATATGTGTTATTTCCTTGCACAGCGCTGATAATGAATGGACCTTTCCAAAGAAAATCAAATTTTGCATGTTTTCCCTTGTCTTCTCTTCGCGAGTCCCACCTTAGAACTTTGCTGCCAACACAGAAGTCCTCAGCCTTAGCTTTCTTATCAGACATCCTTTTGAGTTTCTCTTGCAAAATTTGAGCTCTGTCATACACTTGCTCTCTGGTCTACTCGAGATGAATGGTCTGATTGATTCTTCTTTGAATTTCATTTGGTTCAGCCTGAATCTCCTGTAATAGTTTGATAGTAGGAATGCCCAAAGATGAAGCAAATATGGCTTCCATGCCATATAGTAGCTCATAAGGGCTCATCCCAATGGATCTCTTGGTTGAGAGTCTGTCTGCCCACAAGGCATTTGTGAGCTTCCTATGCCAGTTCTTTTTGTTTTCTTCCAGCACTTTCTTTATGATGTTGATGAGGCTTTTATTGGATGATTCGACAAAGCCATTACCTTGAGGGTAGTAGGCTATAGAGTGGCCCAAGGTAATGTGAAATTTATGGAAAAAGTTGATCATCTTTCTGGATTTGAAGGCAGCAGCGTTGTCAGTGATGATTTTCTCAGGGCAGCCAAATCTGGAAAGGATATTTTCCTCAAGGAACTGGATGATAGTGGAGTCATTGGCTTGCCTACATGGGATAGCTTCAATCCACTTGGTGAAATAGTCAGTGGCTGTTAAAATCCACTTGTGCTGGCCTCAAGAGGAGGGATGGATTTTTCCTATGAAGTCAAGACCCCATTGTTGAAAATGTTTTTTGGTTGAGATGGGCTTAAGGGGCAAAGGCAACAGTTTTCTTTTTCCTTCAAAGATTTGGCATTTGTGACATGAAACAACAAATTTCTTGACATCTGCAAATAGAGAGGGCCAATAATAGCCAGCCCTTAAAATCTTGTCAGCAGTGGAATTCCAATATAGATGCCCTCCACAGTCCCCTGCATGGAACTCTTTCATGATGCTGTTAGTTTCATTTATGGTTAAACAGTTCAAAAAAATTCCTTCATGATTTTTCCAAAATAGGGCACCATCCAAGACACAAAACTTTGATGCTTTCATTTTTAGAAATCTTTTTTTGGTTCTGGACAACCCTGAGGGAGCACATAGGTTTAACAAAACATAGCAAATATCAGGATACCATGGGGATTGTAAAAAGGTTTCACTGATCTGTGGAGTTGCCAGCTCCCGTTCATTGTCGAGTTAGTAGATGTCTAAGACTTGAAGATTCATTTCAGACAATAGTTTGGCTAAACCTTGTCCCTTTATCAGCTTGGTGGGTTTTATCTCAATGTCATATTCAAGAATACTGACAATCCACTTGCCTCTTCTGCCTTCTAGTCCTTCTTGAGTTAATATGTCTTTTATAATAAAGTTTGGGACATAGGCAATGACATGTGAATATAAAATATAAACTCTGAAGTCTTTGATAGCCTTGATAAGGGCATAGGCCTGATTTTCCAAAATTTGATACTTCAAGGGCACATCTCTTAAGGCTCGGGTGAAAAATGCAATTGGCTTTTCATTTCCTTGATTATCTTTTTGCAAAAGGACAAAAGCTATTGTGTGCTTAGATGCAAAAGAAAAAATGATAAAATCTTTGTCAAATTGTGGACTTGTGAAGATAGGCGTTTGAGTCAAGGCAACTTTGATAGTCTCAAAAGCCTGCTTGGTTTCAAGAGACCATCTTACCTTGGCATCCTTTTTTAACATGTTGCTTAACATTCTTATCAGTTCGGCTAAATTCGGGATAAATCTACTTAGGAAATTGATCTTTCCAAGGAATGCTTGCAACTCTTTTATGTTTCTTGTGTAGGGAATTTGGAGGATGGCTTGGATCCTTTCCGGATCAACTCTGATATCGTATTTTGAGATGATGTGGCCTAACAACTTACCTTCCTCAAGGCCAAACAAGGACTTCTTGGGGTTCAAGGAAATGCCATATTTCCTACATGTCATGAAGATTTGCCTTAAGTGTTTGAGGTGCTCTTGATCGGATTTAGAGAAAGGGGTTAACTCATCAAGGTAAACAACAAGGAAAACATGTATTTCCTTTGCAAATGCAATATCCATTGCCCTTTGAAAGGTAGCACCAACACTCTTTAGCCCAAAAGGCATTTTAACATACTTAAATGTTCCCCACGGTGTGGTAAAGGTTGTCTTGTCTTGGTCATCCGGGTGAACAAGTATTTGATTGAAACCTGAAAATCCATCTAGTAAAGAGATTCTAGATGACCCCACTACTCTTTGTAGGATTTGGTCCATTTTATGCAAAGGATAATGGTCTTTTAAAGAGACCTGGTTTAAGTTTCTTAGGTCTACACATAGTCTCATCTCACTTGATTTTTTCCTTGTGGGAACCAGAATGGATACCCATTCAGAAAATCTGATGGGTGCTATGATACCTACTTCAAACATTTTCTTCACTTCCTTTTCAATGAGGGGAAGAAGCATAGGGTTTATTCTTCTAAGTTTCTGCTTGAATGGTTTTTGATTTGGTTTTAAGGGGATGGTATGTTGACTCACTGAGGCATAATAGGACTTTAAGTCCTCATAACTCCAAGCAAATACATCTTGGAACTCTTTGAACAAATCCACATACTTTGGTTTTTGATCAGGGGGAAGATTTTTGGACAATTTAATAATTTTGGGCTTTTCTGTTGTCCCTATATTATGCTCTTCTATAGCAGCATCTAGAGGCTCCATTTTTGGCTTTTTGGGCACATCATTATCATCAAACATGTCTTCCAATGGAGTGAGGCCAACAAGCAGAAAGTTATTCTTTAGATCAATGAACTCGGCCTCTACTTTGGCTGTTTCATCTAAATGCATTTGTTTCAGCTCTTTTGTGTTTGCATTATCAAAAACAGTTGGATTAAGGATTTGTTTTGTTGTTGCAGCTGTTAGCACCTACTGATTTTCGTTTGTTTGTTGCTGGGAATCATTCATGGCCTCTATGTCAATGTTTACATTTGAAAACTCGCCCTCAAGAGTGAGGAAATTGTTAATCTGGACATCATTTTCAAATACTTGCCAGTCTTTAATATTGTTAGGAACAACAGGCTTATGTTTTATCTCAGCAGTAAAATGGTGATTTGGCTCAAAGGGAAGCTTGCATGTGCTAGCAAAAGTGGCTAGGTTGTGTGCATGTATGTTATGGTTTCTAGAAATCTTGGCAAGATCAGATTTAGTGAAGGTGTTAAGTATTTCTGTGGCAGCAACCTTATAGGACCTCATTCTATTGTCATTAGTAACAAAGTTACCTTTCATTTGTTGTATGATTAAATCAGAGTCACGTAGAATGAACACTTTTGTAGCTCCTAGAACTTTGAGAAATTTTAGGCCTAAGAAGAGAGTCTCATACTCTGCCATGTTGTTGGTACATCTAAAATTTAGTCTGTAGGCATGGCCTTCTGCATGATTGTCATGTGTATTGTGAATCCATATCCCTGCCCCAGCTCCTAACTTGTTGACAGAACCATGAAACTCTAAATACCATGTGATTTATTGCTTGTGGTTTGTATTAAGAGTTTCATTCATTCTAGGATTGGATATATTCAAATTTTTTGTTTGAGGAGGTTTTACTTGTTTACTGGTTGCCTTGATTGTTGTGACCATTTCATGGGCATGGGCAACCAATTCCTCGTTTATGCATGTTTCTAGCTCTACAGCTAAAGGTTTCTCATTAGTTGGAGGATTGGTATCATCATTGAAAAGAATAAATGAATCCATATCATAATGGATTGAGTAAATTGGAAAATTTTGGGGCTTTTCCTCACTACTTACCACATACTTCATCAGTGTTTCCCTGTATAGTCTCTTTGGTTGCCCAAAGACAGATATAGTGGCATAAGAGAGGTCAAGTTGGAGGGATCCTTGGAGTTTTTCTCCCCAAGATCTTGATAGGAGCATCCCATATTTTGGTGGAATGTCGGCAACTACTATGTCCATTAGGATTGTCTTGTTGGGAAATTGGACTAGAGACACACAAAGGTCTTTGATTAAGCCTAAACACTTGACCTGACTTGAGTCGAAGGAGAACAGATCTTTGTAGGGTCTTGTGACATCAAGGTTTAGCTTTTCCATTACAGCTTTGGGCATAAGATTGTGTGAGGCACCTGAGTCAAACATAGCATTATGCAAGATCTTGTCATGTATGTGCAGACTGACATAAAAGGGTGGAATAGATCCATATGTTGATTTTCCATTAACTTCTGGACCAAACAGCAGCTCAGGGGTATCTTCTAAAACATTTACATCATCCTTGACCTCTGGCATTTGAAGTGACCTTTGAATTTGTTGCCTATAAACATCATGCTTGGCAAGTTCTGAGAGGGGGATGGATATCTTAAGTTTTCCAATCTCTGCTTCTAAGTTAAATGGTTTTTCCAATGGAATCTTTGCGTTAGCAGTAGCGGATTTCGCCTTTGCAAGAATATTTTATGTGTTTTCCTTTTGATTATCAGCGTTATGATGAATGACACTTTGTGGTATTTCTGTTTTGGGAAGATTTTTAGGTGTGTTGTTCAAGTCTTCTTTCGAGGAAGAAGGAAGCAGAGGCTGTATGTCTGTTATGTCCTCTATAGTCACTTGGTGCGGGTTTGGGACAGAAATATCAGCTGGTTCTGTTATGATAACCTTGCCTTTAATCTTGTTGGGTTGTCTTCTGTCTTTTGTCTTGCTAGGTGTCGGGACATCAATGGTTCTTGTTCTCAGCTTATATTGTTTGTGGACCTCATACACAGTAGAATCATAGCCTTGTTTAAAATCAAAAGATTCTCCAGACTTAGTCTAAAATTGATTTACAACATGGTAGTCTTGATCTTCTTGAGTGAGAAAAACCTGTTGCTCATCCTTTGAATCTATCAAGTTCATGTGAGTCTCTTCTGTGCGCTCACTAGACGTGGATGCCTATGTGTAGTTTTCTTGGAAATGAGGTCTTATATCACGGTTTGGGCTAGATCTGGCAGCATTTGTGTTCTGAGCTTTCCTAAAATTTGGGTTCCTTGTAGCGTTAGGCTGTTGTCCCTCCCATGATGATTTCCTCTCAACACTTTCCACTCTATCTCCCAGCCTACGCATGACACTGATAATAGCGTCTGGTTTCTGGTCGAAGGATGAGGGTTCTTCCTTGAAGGTGGTTCTTCTCTCGGTTCTAGCTCTGTTTCTTTTAGCAATCAGGTTTGCCTCCACACTAACAGCAACATTTTGCATTTCTGCAAGGCTTTGAGGGGCTCTTTCCCTTAACTGATAAGCCATATCGGGATCAAAACCATCAGGGAATTTGTACAAAGCAAGATTAGGTGGAGGTCTTAAGTTCTGTGGTATTGCATTATAAACATTATTAAACCTTACACAGTAGTCTAAGACAGTCTCCTTAGGGCCTCTTTTGATAGTGTCATATTTAGA
Organism: Pinus taeda; assembly: GCA_000404065.3. Taxonomy (NCBI): domain Eukaryota; kingdom Viridiplantae; phylum Streptophyta; class Pinopsida; order Pinales; family Pinaceae; genus Pinus; species Pinus taeda. The sequence goes on from APFE031716165.1 coordinate 169,677, forward strand.
TAATATGTGCAAGGGGTCTTTCTCTTTCTCCCATCTATTGATAAATGACTGGTATAAGGCGTCTGGGTCTACTATGGAATTGGCTGGGAGTGCTCTAAACCAAGTCCTGACATCATCTGTCAAACTTTGGACAAAAATCTTCATTCTAACACTATCATCGTCAATCTCATAACTCTCAAAGTAGTCTTGCATTTTCTTTGTATGCTAAAGGGGTGTGTAGGCACTTGTGCCATCAAAATAAGTTATTTTAGTCTGGTAATCCTGAGGCATAGCCCCGGGATTAGCAGGCAACTGTAAAGGTGCATATCTGTTAGCCATATTAGCAGGGATAAGTGGAATAACAGGGATAAGTGGAACAACTGGAGCAACTGGGATAATAGGAGTAGTAGTGGTGGTATGTGTAGTGAACAAAGGTGTAGAAACGAGACTTGGAGAAGAGGATGATGGACAAGGGGAAGTAGGGTTTGAACGAAATAAAACTTTGACAGGGGTTGGAACACAACTTGGCTGAACTTTCTCAGGAATGGTTCTAGCAAAATCTTTTTGCTGCTCTTGTTGTCTAAGGATCTTAGGGATTATATTAGGATTTTCAAAAGCAGCTGGGGGATTTGGGTCTAGATTTGATCTTGTATAACACGAATTCTTTTGGGAGCCAGCTCTGGCTTGTTTTTTGGGGACTTTTCTAACAATATAGGCTAAACAAAAACTTTTTAAAGGTCAGATTCTTCCTCAGCGGAGCTTCGGACTGGATTTGTGAGATTATCTGAGGAAGTCCCTAGTGGAGTCGCCATTATGTTAACACTCAGGTTGTCCCTAAGCTCCTGAAGGGATACGGTCGAGGTAACAACAAACCAATCTTTGGATTACAGGTTCTAGCCTACCTGCAATCAGAGAGGGCTCTCTCCTAATGATTTTAGCTTTGTTGATGATGATTTTAGGCTAGTTATTGGGTTCAAGGGGTTTTGTTTGTGTTTGGGTGGAAGGAGGATGTTTTCAAGTAGAGAGGCAATGCATAGTGTGACAAGTTTCAAACCATTGGGCATGGAGTCATGGAGTAAGACTGCTGGTGCATTTTCATGGTCACAAGAGGAAAAAGGGGCAAGGTAGCTTCTCATGAAACAATACTTAAGGTAAATGAAGATGGGTTGCAAGCTAAGAAATGAGAGGCAACAAAGAATCTCTCAATCAAGTTAGACGAAGGAGGATGAACGAGCTCTACCTAGGAGCAGCTAAGAATTCCTAGTTAACAGTCATTCATATGTGAAATAGAGCAAATATGAGCGATAAGGAATCCATATTTATGCCTAAATCAAGAGGAAAACATTAAGAAGCCACATAAACTGAGCATAGAGTGCAGGTAAGCAAATTCTAAACCAAACTTTCATTTTGTGAATTGAGCATATGTGAAATTGAAATAACAGAGGTAAGGAACACTTATTGATTCAGAAAGTAGCACAAGATTCCCTCATTCACTCTTCAGAGACATCAACAACACATCAAACAGTCCATTCTCCAAGCTTTCAGCAATCTTTGATTAAGTGAAACATATCAGATACAGAGCGAGTCTCTCTTGGAGTGCATTAACCAACCAACCACACCTTCTCTTAATATAGAGGGTCATATATATAAAGAAAATATCTAAGAAATATTTATTACAGCAGATCTTAAACAGATATGAGGGAAATGAGTGCTTTAATTCATCTTATCTTGAAGTAAATGCATGAAATATTTATCTAAGTGCTGCGTTGGGGCAGCTGCTTCAAAATGAGTAGGAATGTGTTGTTTGCTATTATGCGCTGGCCATTTATCGTAAGTGCGCATTGGTCTCTGCTCCACTGCTCTTGAGTGGCTTTGATGTGCAGTAACTGTGATTTGAGAGGCTTTAAATGGCTTTTACTGTTTCTTTGGCTTGCTGGGGGCTCTTTAACGTTTTATCAGCTTCGAGCACTGAGAAAATCTTCGCTGATACACTTTGCCGCAACACTGATACTCTTTGACATGCAGTTTGGCTTCTTTCTGCTCCTGATACTCTTTTAAAATGCTAAATCGCCCTTTTTCTACCCTTTCGAGGAAAAAATGACTGCTGAGGAAAAAGATTCCCCATTTTGGCCTTTTTCCCCATCGAAAACTGCCTCAGATTTTGAATCCAGGCTTCCTAAGCAGCGATTTCGCCTTTGCGCGCTTTTCTTTCGGTGGATGACGTCAGCATGATGTCAGTGGTGGGACCCGTATGGCGGGTGACGTGGAAGGGTGACATGGCAAGGGAAAAAATCCCATCCCCGGATGCTAATCATCGATAGGTTCGGAAGGGAACAGACCCGCCCACCATAGATCCACGGTGCGGGCAATCAGACAGATGGCAAAATAGAGAAGGCAGCGAAAGGATAAGGGAGGGGGCCTATATATATATATGGTGTGGATTCTCATGAAACGTCAATCGCCGATATGCGATCGGCAATAGACCATCGGTGATGAACCATATCGGCAACGCACATGCATGTTTTGTTTTGTCATAGCGATATGCCGATCGGCGAAACCGCTGTCAGCCAAACCAATCGGGGGCACACTTATGTGTTATTTTGATACACGACTCCCCTCCCGACTGAAATATCACATCGTAGGGGGTCCAATAGAGCTCTTTTGCAATCGGAGCATGGCCCAAGGTAAGTGATGAGGGTTATGATCGGAAGCAGAATTTTTTTATGTTTGAAGGGATTTCAAGGCATGGGAAGAGGTCCGATATGCATGAGAAGATGGTTTGAGGGGAGAAATGAGAGTTCTTGCTGAGTTTCAAATAAACTTAGCAATTCCCAAGTGTATCTATGGTTATATTTCAACCAGGGGAAGCGAATAAGTATATAGGGGAGTTATTAACATAGTTTTAGTAGGGGAAGGGGAGATAGATAGGGAGTTACATATTTAGAGTTAGTAGTTAATATGAATTGTGACAAGAAAGCACTAAGTGTATAACTCTTAGGCTATAAAGGGGAAATAGGACTTATAGAAGAAGTATGAACATTCCTTTAGTAAAGTAGGTCTTTACTAAGGCAATTGATATGAAAATGATGAGACTAAGAGATATCAAGCAGATCTTGACCTCTTCAGGGAAATTAGTGAGTGATTTAGGGAATAAGGAAGAAGGGGGAAATTAGTTATGCCTTGCTTGAGCTCCTCCAAATGAAAACTACCTGATAATTGTGACCTAAATAGATATGACATTTGAAAACATGAAATTGATCACAAATCCACACTCTACAACCTCAAAACTACCTACCCAGCCTACTTACCTAGCATTTTTCTTCTTTTGGTTTGGGTGCACTTGAACTTGCAGAGCCTGACTATCCTTTTTCTTTTGAATGCCCTCCTATCTACATCTACACTTATTTCATCCAGGGGCTTAGATTAGGCTTTTGAGCATCCTTGCTTCTCTACCTGTCTAAGAATATGCCAAGATTAAGCTGTTTGGACAAATAATGATTCTCTATATTCTACAACAAGAAATTGAAACCTAGGGAGACCAAGATTAAATTGTTTGGACCTCCCTTTAACTGAAAATTCTTCAAAAATGGAATAGCACATCAAAATTGGAACACAGTATTGGTATTTAGACTAGCACACTCTCATGGCATCCTTCTTTGGCCAATGTAGCAAATATGGAACTTTGCAGCATGCAGAGTATGACATATTTGGCATGTAAAAATGTCAATCATGAAGTATGAGTAACCTGCTGCAGCAGGAGGCTAACAGGGTCTTTGAAGATGGATTGCTGGATATGGTTTCGTAACAGAGGATGGCACAACAGAACAAGGTAATCAAACATGAAGCAATTTTAAAGGGTGAAAGCAGATGGAATTGAATCTAATGCATGAAGGGCAATTAAGAATCCTTCATCATATAGATAGAGGGAAAGCAAATGATTACTACTAAGAAGCACTTAAGAATTCCTTAGCAACTAATCCAAATGATGGAATCAAGGGAAACAGGAGCAATTAAGAATTCACCTTTTATACTTAATCTTGAAGAAAACACGAATAATAACAAAGACTGAAAACATAGTGTAGTTAAACAAATTCTGAGTTAATCTTTCTCTTTGTTATTTAGACCATGAAACGTAGATGACATAATAGACAAGAAAACTATAAAACAGGAGATATAAGGGTACTCATTGATCCATAGTTTGATTTAAGAATTCTGGAACAAGTCCTCTGTTATCAATTCCACATCCAGATAGTCCAGGAACAATAGATTCCAACATCTTTTGTATTCAAAAATTTCAGTATTACAGCGTAGTCTAAGAAATGCATCACCAACCCCAAATACTTCGAATGGGGAGGTATTTATACAAAATATGTTTACAAAATATCTAACTAAGATAATATCTAGTGATGAGTTATTGTTTTTACAAGAGATGGAGACACGTAGTCTTCAAAACAGGGTAGAGATAAATGAAGAAATAAATGATGTTGTGTTGGTTGCTCTGTGTTGGCTACATGTGCTGGAGGTAGGTTCTGTGAGTCGGTCTGTAGCTATATTCCACTGATACTTTGTGCTGACTAGTGGGGCATGTTTGGGTGTCTTTAATTCTGATTTGATACGCCTTTATTTGTCTGACCCATATTTATTCCTTTTCTCTCCAAGATGGTATATGACCCAAAAATCTTACTTTACCAAAAATACCAAAGATACTAGCGATAAGTTCATAAGATTCCTAACATATCTTGCGACCAGTCTGATTTTGGTAGTTTGTGTCTCTATAGCTTTCTTAAAGTCTCATCGGTCTTGGTGTACATGAAAAAATTATGTGGGATGGTGAACAGATGTTTCACCTCATGCTCAATGTAAAATAAATTCTCCAATTTGTCATAAAGTGCCTGGCCAGATGGGACTGCCTTCTCTGCTGAAGTACTTGATGATGCCTTTGCTTGATCAGCAACATGTTTATTCAACTTGTGCATGCACTCTACATGTCTCATTAGGTTCCCAATGGACTTGTCAAACCCTTTTCATGGAAAACCACAAATCTTTATACAAAAGAATCAATCTCCGCCTGCATCTCCTCGCATCTCCTTTTCAGATTTTGCATCAGAGTTCTCATGGTTAGAACTTTCTTGATATGCAGAATGGTGCCTGTCTTTTCTCTGATTTGCAGTGCCTCCAGTTCTTCACTGGTCTTGGTGTTCGAAAAATGTATTAGCCTGTTAGCTTGTTCAGGCATCTGCCCCAATAAATCTCTTGTCTTTTGAATCTCCACTTGGGCCGTTGCTGTCAAGTCAATTTTCTCATAAATGATTTGGATATATCTCCACACATTGCTAAGGGATTGATTGATGTTGGCCGACAAAATGCCTTTGATTTCTCCCAGAGGCTTATTTAAAGAGAGATCATTTTCCAATGCTTTCTCCTTGTTCTCTAATGCTTTAACCTCTCTCGTCTTTTCTACCACAGTCATCTTGGATTTGTCACAACTTACTTCTAGTTTTGCCAATTTCTCTTTGGCTTCTTTCAATTCTGATACTTGGAGTTTTAATTCCTCCATGGCATTTA
>APFE031716165.1:177022-286950 GCA_000404065.3 Pinus taeda
AAACTGTTCAATTTTGGGGATTCTATGGTGTACATAAGCTGACAGCTTGTTTCATACTTTTCTGTCACTCATAAAGCTAGTTGGTTCATACGGAACCCACCAAAATGTCTTCTTTAATTTGAGTTGCTCCCCTAATATCTTATCAGCATCATCCCATGCCTCCCTTTTATTGAGGACAAAAGGGCCTAACTGGGTTTTAATTTTCAGCTGTGCCTTTTTCTTTGCACTACAAAAATAGGTTAAATCTACATTGATAAGCTGCATGAAGTATTCTAGTGCAAATAGTCTTATAGGCACAAATTTGGGTAGCTTGTAGGGGCAGAGTTCACAACCATATATCATAATTTTAGTGTGATTCTGGTATAGGTACCAGTCACCTATCTTGTACTATCTAGAAAGATGTAAAATCCTCTTTATATCAGCAGAGAGCCTAGGAGGAGGAGCTCCTACCAATAAAGTGGTGGTTGGATATACAAATAGGTGAATGAATTCACAATAGCTATAAGGGGATTCATGTACATTGTGGAAGATTGAGGTCCAAAAGATCACAGACCTCCTCTCTCCTTTGGAATCTAATTTTTTGATGGGAAATGAAAAGTTGTTTGGCTGATAATATAAGAAAAGGTGGTAGATGAATGAGGTGTACTTAAAGACTCCTTATCTGTCCAGATTTATGAATTTCTCATTGATTTTTTTGGCAATAAAAGTTGCATAGTCATACTTGATAACAGGGGGCTGTCCTGGAGTAAATATGGACAACAGAACTAAGGTGTTTTCATCAACAAATTCACTGGTTTTGAATCCCAATATGAAGGATATCATATCAACTATGAGTTTTCCTATTTCATTGAACCAGACATGCAAATATGGAGGTGGGCCTTGGGGTTGGCGATCTGGCCTCATGAACATTCATGCAATACGGGTTATCTCTGATTGGTGCAATTGAGAGCCTCGCTCCAACAAAAATCCCATGGAAAAAGGAGCCAGAGGCTGAGTATATTTCAAGTGTAACATCTCATTAATGGATTCAGCAGTTATGTAAAAAATTATAGTTTGGTACGAGGTTATAACTGCTTTGGTGACAGGTTCATAATTGGCACAACAATGGTGGATAATATCTGGGAAGAGATTGACTGAGGGGAGGTAATACCGAGGGAGATTAGATTCCCATATTCCATAGATGTCAGAGTTACTGAGATGACTATTCCTAACTCTGCAGAATGCCTGGAGGTGGTTCGTGTCACCAGATAAATCTTTAATCTGAAAGTCTCTGTCAGCTAAGGGTAACCAATCCTGGTCTTTATGAGGTGCATTGAGGGGCACGACATTCAGGGCTACAGGAGCTTCCATGTTTGGTTCTTGTGTTTTCAAACTGGAAGTCGGGTTTTAGTGTAAAAACTCGTCTAAACAACAGTTCTGGGGCCTTTCTCTAAGAGTTACAGACCAAATTAACTTGAATTTATCTCCATGGGTAAAATTTACAGAGGAAAAACAAAATTTGTAGGGTTATTGGTAAAAATGGGTAAATACCTGAGTATATAGAGGGAAAACAGTTCAACTATAGGCTGATCAATGAACTATGGAGCAAGATGTTGGAGTTCTTGGCCGGGTGGCAGACATGGACATGATTTGCAATCAACTGGACGTAATTCGCATGCAGCAATACTCACAAAGAAGAATAGTGAAAATGACATTTTATCGAGCTTTTAACAAAATTTGGCTTTCGTGGGGCTTTTTGGTGTTTTTGGTCAGATGACGTGATTAGGATGTGACGTCTTGTCAGAGGGGTGGAGGGTGACATGGTAGTGACATCAGCAAGGGGTCAGCAGGGGGGGTGATAAGTTGTTTTGCCCGCACTGCTTTTCGGGTTGGGTGGTCTCGTGCAGGAAGGCAGTGAGCAGCGTGGGCGCGTGTCGCGTGTCCACAATACGGGGGAAATACCGCTGGCTCCCCGGGGCTTAAAGTTCTACTGCAGAGGGGGTTGTGATATGATTGTGAGCCGTTCGATGCGAGGGCGCAAATCAGACAATGGGTGCTATACGGAGATGACGAAGGGTTAATGCGCGGGCCCGATGTATTAAAATAGGTTTTTCAATGATATCGGTGCGGAAATGATTGGCCAGGGTTTATTGGTTGTCAATTAACGAGATGTCAATTGATCCTTCAAGTGCGTGGAGGTTTCTTAATCGGTGTCTGATACACTTATTAATTCCCAAAGACATATGTAAATGGTTATATTTCAACCAGGGCGGGGATATATATCTATATGGGGATTTTTATTATATCTTTAATGCACGGGGAAATAAAGTGGGATTTATATAATGAAGTCAAAGCTAATATGAAAGTGATATAAGTGGGTGTGCTAAGTGATAGACTTAGGCTTAGGGTGAAAGGAGTTTTGAGGTGAGAGACTGTAGTTTTCCTACGTAAAATGGGAATTCACTTAGGGAAATTTTTATGAAAAGAAATGAGTGATTTGAGGATAATATTAAGTAGATCTTAATATTTGTGAGGGGAGATTCGTGAGTGATTTTGGGAGAAACATGAAGGGAAGTTACTAATAAAAATCTGCCTAATTTGAGGTGCATCTATCCATCTGCCATGGTACTTGTGATAACAGTAAGATGAACATTTTTGAGATATAAAATCAATTACAAGTATGCTTCTGCAATAGCAAACTGCCTACCTAGCCTACTTTGCCTAACTTTTTTTTTTTCCTTTTCTGTGAGTGCACTTGGACTAGAAAACCCTCATCATCTTCTTTTGTTTTCATTGCAATCCTGCTTAAATCTACCCTTATAGCATCAAAGGGCTCATATTTAATAGGTGAGATCCTTTGCTACTGTACCTATCTACTTACCTGCCAAGATTGAACAGTTTGGACAGGTTTTATTCACTATCTCTAAATCAAGTAAATTCAAACATGAGCTGGCCAAGGTTAGGGTGTTTGGCCATTCATCAATGGTGGCATAAGTCAATAAGCTGCACACCATCAGATCTTTGCAAAAATAGAATAGTAGTGGCTCTTTGGACTTGCACACTTTCATGGTCTTTTGTCTGTGGTTCATTTCTTTCATTTCTTTGACCATTTCATTCTTTTTTCCCTTTGATTTTTCTTTTAGGGAATATTCTCTTTACATTTTTAAAATTTTCTGATTTCTTGAGAATATGGAAGACCTTTGCAACCAACCCAAAAGGTATGAGCATATTGCAGAGCCCATCAATGCCAATCATGAAAAATGACAACTATTGGTATAGGAACCTAACAATCGCTCCACTTGGGGATGGCTTTCCCTGGTGGAAAGTCAAGAACAGTAGGTCAGACAGCCTTCTCCCTAACTTTGACTATGCTCTGAAATCTCCTTTCTGCTGGTTGCTTAGAGCCCATCAATGCCAATCATGAAAAATGACACCTATTGGTATAGGAACCTAACAATGGCTCCACTTGGGGATGGCTTTCCCTGGTGGAAAGTCAAGAACAGTAGGTCAGACAGCCTTCTCCCTAACTTTGACTATGCTCTGAAATCTCCTTTCTGCTGGTTGCTTTATTAATATGTATGACAGACAAATTTATGAAGCTTAGGACCTTCTCTTTGGGCTTCAACTTCAACAATTTTGTTGTCCAATCTCAATTGAAATAAAACGAAGGATATAGTATGTACATTATGATACAATAATGCTTTCAAATAGTTGGATCAAAATAGTGTTTTAGAATTTGGCCATTGACTGGCCCTTCTTCTGCTTCTGTGTCATCCACGTTCTTCAAAAAGTAGGTATTATTCCCTTGTAGAGCCTAGATAACAAAGGGTCGCTTCCATAAGAATTCAAACTTCCCATGTTTTCCTTTGTATTCTCTCCTTGAATCCCATTTTAAAACAATATCCTATGTAGAAATATTCTACCTTAGTCCTTTTATCAAATATCTTCTTGAATTTTTCTTGCAGCACTTGAGATCTTTGATATACTTCCTCCCTGGTCTGCTGTAAATGAATGGTCTAATTTACTCTTCTCTGAATGTCATTGGGTTCGGCCTGAACTTCTTGTAGCATCTTCATCACAGGGACTCCCAAAGATGAAGGAAAAATAGCCTCCATGCCGTAAACCAATTCACAGGGGCTTGTTCCAATGGATCTCTTTGTAGTTAGTCTGTCTGCCCATAGTGCATTAGTAAGCTTCTTGTGCCAGTTTTTCTTGTTCTCTTCCAGCAATTTCTTAATAATATTGATGAGGCTTTTATTGGAAGATTCAGCTAGCCCATTACCCTTAGGGTAATAAGCTATGGATTTGCCTAAAGTGATATGGTATTTATGACAGAAACTTATCATTTTCTTGGATTTGAAAGTCGCAGCATTGTTGGTTATGATTTTTCAAGGCAGCCAAACCGGGACAGTATGTTGGTTTCTAAAATTCCTATGATCACTGTATCATTGGCTTGCCTCATAGGAATGGCTTCTATCCACTTGGTGAAATAATCTGTGGCAGTGAGGATCCATTTATGTTGGCTAGAAGATGAAGGATGAATCTCTCCAATGAAGTATAAACCCCATTGTTGGAAAGGCTTCTCTGTGGAAATTGGTTTAAGGGGTAGAGGTAAAAGCTTCCTCTTGCCTTAAAAAATTTAACATTTATAGCAAGCGGTAACAAATTTCTTCACATCAGCAAAGAGGGTAGGCCAATAAAATCCAGCCCTTAGGATTTTATCTACTGTTGATTTCCAGTAAAGATGTCAACCACAGTCCCCTGCATGAAATTCTTTGAGTATTTTGTCAGCTTCATCTCTTGTTAAACAATTTAATAAAATACCCTCATGATTTTCCAAAATAAAGCATTATCTAAAATACATAATTTTGAAGCTTTAATTTTTAGAAATCTTTTCTTTGTTCTGGATAACCCTGTAAGAGCCTGTAGGTTTGATAATACATGAATTATGTCAGCATACCAAGGTGATTCTAGGAAGGCTTGATTGATCTATGGAGTTGCCATCTCCTGTTCATTATCGAGTTCATTGATATCAAGGGCTTGGAAATTGGTTACAGCCATGAGTTTTGCTAATCCTTGTGCCTTTATGAGCTTTGTTGGTTTTATTTCAATGTCATATTCCAAAATATTAGCTATCCATTTGCCACATTTGCCTTCAATTCTTTCCTGAGTTAGGATATCTGTAACAACAATACTTGGCACATAAGCTATTATATGAGACTACAAGATATAAACTCTAAAATCCTTAATATCTTTCACAACTGCATAAGCCTATTTTTCCATGATTTGATATTTGAGCGGTGTATCCCTAAGTGCTTTGCTGAAAAAGGCTATAGATTTTTCAGATCCCTGATCATCTTTTTGAAGTAAAATAGTAGCAATGGTGTGTTCTGATGCAAATGAAAATATCATGAAGTCCCTATCAATCTTTGGACTTGTAAGGTTTGGTGTTCTAGTTAAAGCCATTTTGATTTCTTCAAATGCTTGTTTGGCTTCTACTATCCATTTGACCTTGGAATCCTTTTTCAACATGTTGTTCAACATTCTAATTAATTCAGCGAGATTGGGTATGAATATCCTTAGGAAGTTGATCTTTCCAAGGAAGGCTTGAAGTTCTTTGATATTTCTGGGGTGAGGAACTTGTAGAATGGCTTGTATTCTATCTCGATCAATTCTAATGCCTTCTTTGGACATGATGTGGCCTAAAAATTTGCCTTCTTCCAACCCAAACAGTGACTTCTTAGGGTTTAAAGAAATACCATACTTTCTGCATATTAGAAACAGTTGTCTCAAATTGTCTAGGTGTTGTTGATCTATTTTTGAAAACACAGTAAGGTCATCTAGATATATGACCAAAAAATCATGGATATCTTTTGCAAAAGCTATGTCCATGGCCCGTTGAAAGGTTGTCCCTGCATTCTTAAGTCCGAATGGCCCTTTTACATATTTGAAAGTTCCCCGTGGTGTTGTAAAGGCATTTTTTTCTTGATCATTAGAGTGGACCAGGCTTTGATTGAAACCTTAGAATCCATCTAAAAGTGAAATCCTGGAGGCACCTACCACCCTTTGTAAAATGTGATCCATCTTGGGCAAGGGGTAATTGTCTTTCAAAGAAACCTTATTCTGATTATTACTGCCTCATACATCCATTTGATTTCCTTTTCAATTATGGGAAGAAGTACAGGATTAATTCTTCTTAGTTTATGTTTGAATGGCTTCTAATTTTCTTTAAGGGGTATAGTATGCTGAATTACAGAGGTATCATAATATTTGAGATCTTCATAGCTCTAGGCAAAAACATCATGGAATTCATTGAATAGTTCAACATATTTAAGCTTTTGATCAGGGGGCAAGGTTTTGGACAATATTATCATTTTTGGATTTTCCTCAATCCCTATGTTAGAGTCTTCAATATCTACTTTTAGAGGCTGCTTTTTGGGCTTCCTTGGGATATCATTAGAGTCAAAGAAATCTTCCAAGGGAGTCAATCCTTTAGGCAAATGGTTATCTTTTAAATCAATAATTTCAGATTCTTCTTCAATGATGTCATCAATATATATCCCTTTCAGATCTTGCATTTTTTCTTCGTGAATTTTGTTGGGTGAAGCCTTTGAATTGCATGTTCTGCTAAAATATATGTTTGCATTTTTTCTGTTTGATCAAACTCATTGACAGTGTCAAGGTCTATATTAGTGCCGGAAAATTCTTCCTCTAGAGTTAAAAAATTGTTGATCTAGATATCATTGTCGAACACTTGCTAATTCTTGACATTATCAAGTATTACTGACCTATGTCTAATCTCAGCTATGAACTGATTATTAGGTTCAAACAGTAATTTGCAAGTGTTGGCAAATGTTGCCAAGCTGTGAGCATGTAAATTATGCTTTCTTGGGACTTTGGCAAGTTGTGTTTCATGAAATGTGTTGAGGATTTCAATTGCTATTCCTCTATAAGTTCTCAGTCTGGGATCAATTGTTAGAAAGTTTACTTTTATCTATTGGATGACTAAATCCGAGTCTCCCAAAACTGATATCCTAATTGCCCCTAAACTTTTAACCAATTTAAATCCTAGCAGCAGGGCTTCATATTCGGCCATGTTATTGGTGCATTTCAAGTTTAACCTATAAGCATGACCCTCGGCATGGTCATTCTCTAGATTGTGCACCCAAATTCTAGTTCCTGCTCCCAATTTGTTAACTGAACTATCAAATTCTAAATACCAAAGGATTTCATGTTCATAGTCAGTATTAGGAGTCTCAATAATCTGCTTTATGGGAAAATATATTTCTTTAGTTTCAATCAGTTTTTATTGATTGTTTGATGTATCACTATGCTTAGATATTTCCTGAATATGGGAAGTAGAGTTTTCATTTGAATTTTTTTTGTTCAGATGCTAGAGCTTTGACACCAGCCGGAGGATTAATTTCAGCATTGTAAAGAATGAAGGAGTCCATATCAGAGTATATGGAGTATATGGGGAAATTCTGGGGTTTCTCTTGACTGCTCACTACATATTTCATCAACGTTTCTTGGTATAACTTCTTTGGTTGACCAAATACTGAAATAGTAGCATAGGGCATATCCAACTGTAATGATCCTTGAAGCTTTGCACCCCAAGACCTAGACAATAGCATGCCATATTTGGGTGGAATATCAGCTACCACTAAATCCATTAAAATTGTTTTAGCAGGGTATTGAACTAATGACACACATAGATCTTTGATCAATCCCAGACATTTGATCTGGCTTGAATTAAAAGAGAATAAGTCTTTGTATGGTCTGGTTATATCTAGCTCCAACTTCTCCATTACAGACTTAGGCATTAAGTTGTGAGAAGCACCATAATCAACCATGGCATTATGGAGTATTTTGTCATGTATACTTAAACTTACATAGAAAGGAGGAACACCTCCATCTACTGGTTTTCCATTTACCTCAAGTCCAAAAATTAATTCTGGCTGATCATCAAAAACATTCACTGAATCTTGGTTTATAGATATTTGGAGTGAGCTGATGATTTGACTTCTATAGACCTCATGCTTAGCCAATTCTGACAATGGAATGGTTATCTTTAATTTTCCTATTTCCGTCTCAAGATTGAAAGGTTTTTCACTTTGGACTTTTGTATTTCTGCTAGTGGGATTCTCTTGTTCTACTGGATTTTCTGTGTTTTTCTCTATATCAGGAGTGGTATTATTAGATGAGGTTTCTTTTAGATCAAATTCTAAAGGTTCTTCCACCTCTCATTTAGAAGGAATGGAAGTGGAGGGTTGTATGTCAATTTGTTGTTCATCTAATATATCTTCAATTATTGGATCTTTTGGGTTAGGACTAGTTCCAGGAGGGGTTTGTACAGGGGGTTTATTGATTTTACTTTTGTTAGGCTGCTTGCCTTCCTTCTGTTTATTGATTTTAGGGACATCTATTCTTCTGCTTCTCAGATTATATTATTTGTGGACTTCATAGATTGTGGCGTCATATCCCCCCCTAAAATCAAATGACTCACCTCACTATGTTTGGAATTTTTCAATATTGTGAGCTTCTTGGTCTTCTCAGGTTAGGAAAACCTATTGTTCATTGTTGAGGCCCATTAAGTTGATTTGAATGTATTTCGGTGGTTCCTCAGAAGTTGAGGCTTCAACAAAATTTTCTTGAAATGGGGGCCCAATATTTTGATCAGGTCCAGACTTTCCAATGTTAGGGGTTTGATTCTTCCTCAAGTTTGGATTTCTTGCAGAGTTGCTAGGTTGGCTATCCCAAGAGGACTTCCTCTCAATGGTTTCTACTATATCCCCAAGTCTATCCATTCCTTTAATGATAACATCTAATTTTTGTTCAAAGGCAGATGGTTCTTCTTTGAAATTTGTTCTCCTTCCAGTTCTGGCCTGATTTCATTTAGAAATCAAGTTAGCTTCTACACTTACCACTATACTCTGCATTTCCTCTAAGTCTCTAGTAGCTCTTTCCCTAAGTTGATATGCCATATCAAAATCAAATGCATCAGGGAATTTAATCAGGGCTAAATCAAGAGGAGGTCTAAGATTTTGGGGAATAGCGTTGTAAACACTATTGAATCTGGTGCAGTAATCTTGAACAGTTTCTTGTGCACCTCTTTTCAAGCCTTCATATTCTAATAAAATGTGCAGAGGATCTCTCTTATTTTCCCATATGTTTAAGAAGGTCTGATAAAGAGCTTCAGGATCATTTATAATGTTTGCAGGAAGGGCTCTAAACCAAGTCCTAACATCTCTAGTCCAGCTTCGAACAAAAATTCTCATTCTAACATCATCATCATCAACTTCATATATTTCAAAATAAATCTGTCATTTTCTTAGTATGCTGTTGAGATGTATATGAGCCTGTACCATCAAAAGGGGTGATTTTTCTTTGATAGTATTGGGGCATAGCCCCTAGAATAGCAGGTAAGTTCAGAGGAGCATATTTATTTTCCATGTTAACAAAAATATATGTAACAACTAGTGCAGTAGGGACAACAACAGGGATATGGATAAAGGATGGAAGAGTCGAAGGGGTGGCTTGAGGTTGAGAAAAGTGAGGTGGTGATGAAGAACTTGAGGAAGGGGTAGTAATCACAAGAAAACTTGGTGTTTTCTCAGAGGTAACCTCAGGTTGGACAGAGCTCTACAAGTGTCTGTCAAGATGTGAAGTAACAACTCCTAGCTGTCAATTTTCAATGAATATCGGATTTTGAGCTATATGGGTTAATCTAGATTCGGAAAAGGTCTCAAATAAGGAGTTTTCAAGACGGTTAGCAGTAGATTCATTTTCAAAGTGGATTGGGCTCACAGGACAGGATTTTGATCTGGATAAAGGCCAAGAAATAACATAATTTTCTAGGCTCTGTTGTCTTTTAAGGATTTTAGGAATCAGATTAGGATTTTCAAATACAGGTGGTGGATTTGGATCAGGGTGTGATCTGGTGTAATGAATCCTTTCTGAAGCCAGGCTTTTAGGTGTATTATTGATTTTCCTACTAATGGGGGGGCCTCTACACTTTAACTGTTTCTCTAAGAGATCTTAGATATGAAAATTGTGAACTTTCTTAAAGATTTATAAACCAGGAACTAATCATATATTTGAAACCAACTGTCCAATCTATAAACTATACCAGAGATAGAGTGAAGCAACATTTATTTACTTCTGCCACTGTAAAACAAAGGCATTTCAAAAGCTAACTCGCTAACTTTCAGTCTTTGTCTGTATCTCATAAAATGGATAACAATAACAAATAAACATTCAGTCCCAAGTTGAGTTGCCAATGATGTTATCACTCAGGTTGTTCCCTAAGAAAGTTGTAGGAAATGGAATACGACCGAGGTAACCATAGACCAATATTTTAGGTACACATTCTAGCCAAGCTGCATCTAGAGAGGGATCTCTCTTGATGATTTAACTTTGTTTTAAAATATATTAGGCTAGTTATGATGTTCAGGGGTTTTGTTTGATTGTTGGATGGTGAGATTGAGTAAAACAGAGGTATAAATCTGAGAAATTCAGTCCATTGGGCTAATGGTGTCTATGAAGATGGATTGTTGGATATGGTTTTGTAACAGAGGATGGCACTACAGAGCAAGGTAATCAAACATGAAGAAATTTTAAAGGGTGAAAGCAGATGGAATGGAATCTAATGGATGAAGGGCAATTAAGAATCCTTCATCGTATAGATAGAGGGAAAGCAAATGATTACTATTAAGAAGAACTTAAGAATTCCTCAGCAACTAATCAAAATGATGGAATCAAGGGAAACAGGAGCAATTAAGAATTCGTTGTTTATACTTAATCCTGAAGAAAAAACAAAGAATAACAAAGACTGAAAAAAGAGTGCAGTTAAACAAATCCTGAGTTAATCTTTCTCTTTATTATTCAAACCATGAAACATAGATGACATAATAGACAAGAAAACTATAAAACAGGAGATATAAGGGTACTCATTGGTCCATAGTTTGATTTAAGAATTCTGTAACAAGTCCTCTGCTATCAATTCCACATCCAGATAGTCCAAAAACAATAGATTCCAACAGCTTTTGTATTCAAAAATTTCAGTATTACAACACACCCTAAGAGCTGCATCACCAACCCCAAATACTTCGAACGAGGAGGTATTTATACAAAATATGTTTACAAAATATCTGAATGAGATAATATCTAGTGATGAGTTATTGTTTTTACAAGAGATGGAGACACGTAGTCTTGAAAATAGGGTAGAGATAAATGAAGAAATAAATGATGTTGTGCTGGTTGCTCTGTGTTGGCTACATGTGCTGGAGTTAGGTTCTGTGTGTCGGTTTGCAACTATATTCCACTGATACTTTGTGCTGACTGCTGCGGCCTCTTCAGGTGTTTTTAATTCTGATTTGATACGCCTTTATTTGTCTGACCCATATTTATTCCTTTTCTATACAACATGGTAGATGACCAAAAAATATTACTTTACCAAAGATACCAAAGATACCAATGATACCAACGATAAGTTCATAAGATTCCTAACATATATTGCCACCAGTCTAATTCTGGTAGTTTGTGTCTCTGTAGCTTTCTCAAAGTCTCATCGGTCTCAGTGTACCTAAAAAAATTAGGTGGCATGGTGAACAGATGTTTCACCTCATGCTCAATGTAAAATAAATTCTCCAATTTGTCATAAAAGGCTTGGCCAGATGGGACTGCCTTCTCTGTTGAAGTACTTGATGATGCATTTGCTTGATCAGCAACAGGTTTATTCAACTTGTAAATGTACTCTACATGTCTCATTAGGCGTTTATTACTTCCCAACAGACTTGGCAAACCCTTTTCATGCAAAACCGCAAATCTTTCTTTAAAAGAATCAATATCCACCTGCATGTCTTGACATCTCCTTTCCATATTTTGCATCAGAGTTCTCATGGTTAGAACTTTCTTGATATGCAAAATGGTGTCTGTCCTGTCTCTGACTTGCAGTGTCTCCAGTTCTTCACTGATCTTGGTGTTCAAAAAATATATTAGCCTATTAGCTTGTCTAGGCATCTTCCCCAATAAAGCTCTTGTCTTTTGAATCTCCACTTGGGCCGTTGCTATCAAGTCAATTTGCTCATAAATGATTTGGATAGATCTCCACACATTGCTAAGGGATTGATTGATGTTAGCCCACAAAATGCCTTTGATTTCTCCCAGAGGCTTATCTAAAGAGAGATCCTTTTCCAATGCTTTCACCTTATTCTCTAATGCTTTAACCTCTCTCATCTTTTATGCCACAGTCATCTTGGATTTGTCATAACTTACTTCTAGTTTTGCCAATTTCTCTTTGGCTTCTTTCAATTCTAATACTTGGAGTTTTAATTCCTCCATGGCTTTTATTAATTCCTCTGTGGTCATGGTAGTGCCGCTACCTAGTGTTGTTGTTGTTGTTGCTGCTGAAGTACGTGTAGTTGTTTCTGCTATGGCTACTGGAACAGTGGGAGGTAGTGCTGCTACAGTCGTTGAAGGGGTAGTTGTGACTGCAGGGTTTACTTTAGGTGGCTGGGAGGTTGACTCTCCCTGCATCCTTTTCAGCGATGTCTCCAATGCTTGCTCAGTATCGGTTAACCTTTCATTGAGCTTCATGAGCAGCTCCATCATTTCTTCCTCTAACTTTTGCTGGACCACTTCTGCTATTTGTGGATGCATAGTAGGAGGCAATTTCAGCTATTTTGTCAAGGCAGAAATATCTTCCTCCTTCTTCTTCATCAGTGCCTTTATGCCCTTTGCATCCTTTGGATCATGTCCCAGCTCAATAATGATCTCCTCCAGAGATTTTATCTGATTGTCCTTAGCAAGAGAAGAGGCTTTCTCCAAATCCAGTTGAGCAGATGTGTTCTCCAAGGAGTTTTGTAGTTTATGAGATAACATAGCTTTGTGAGCTGGTGTGGAGTATACCATCTCTCCAGTTTGTTTGTGCAGTTCAATGTGGTCCATAGGATGAATGTCCTTGGCCAATACCTCCATATTTTTTTTGATATAGTCAGCTGCTAATTGTGGTTGTTGTACCTTAGGCTTGAAATAACTCATGATCATCTTGCCCTCCTTAATGTCGTAGGTAGACATCAGCCTTTGCTAGTTAGTGGGGGCCATCTTAAGGTACTGGTTATAAATTTGAACTCTTAGTTGGTCATTTCTAGCGTTGATCTCTGTGAATGTCCTTTTTATGTCGAACGCCTATTTGCTTTGTGGCCTAGTGGACGAAACTTCCACACTATGCTACCTTTCAAGCTCCTATCTGTGTGAGCTAGTTGATGTGTCCATCACTGGGGAAGTCTGTTGGCTGACTACCCTTTCACCTCTCAGACTGCGTGTTGTTTCTTCATAGATTTCCTGTTCAGAGTGAGGATTTAATCTTTGCCTCTTTGCACCCGGCTGTTCTGCCGGTCCACTCATGGGTGTGGGGTCTTCCCTGTCTCTCTTTTTCCCCTTTTCCTCATTTAGAGGAGTCTGTAATGTAGGAACCTCTGCTGCTTTTGTTTGCATTGGAGGAATTTTCTCTTGTTTTTCTGTCATTCCTTGTTGCTTTGTGCCTGCCACTTCTTTGCCCTTAGGAATCCCTATAGCTGGTGTGCTAGTTTCTTATACAGGCTGCTGAGAAGTTCTAGCAGAGGATGCACCGACTCCTGTTTGTTGAGGTAGATCGAAATATACATGTCCAAAAGAGTCCAGGTCAAGAGTTTTCTCAAGGACTTTCATAGCTTTCTCCATTTTCTCTTGTTCAATAATCTCTTCTACTAGTGTACCCTCTAACCACTCATCTTCATTAGCAAACTGTTCAATTTTGGGGATTCTATGGTGTACATAAGCTAACAGACTGTTTCTTACTTTTCTATCACTTATAAAGCTAGTTGGGTCATAAGGAACCCACCAAAAGATCTTCTTTAATTTGAGTTGTTCCCCTAATATATTATCAACATCTTCCCATGCCTCCCATTTATTGAGGACAAAAGGGCCTAACTGGGTTTTAATTCTTAGTTGTGCATTTTTCTTTTCACTACAAAAGTGGGTTAAATCTGCATTGATAAGCTGCCTGAAGTATTCCAGTGCAAATAGTCTCATAGGCACAAATTTGGGTAGCTTGTAGGGGCATAGTTCACAGCCATGTATCATGATTTCAGTGTGATTTTGGTATACGTACCAGTCACCTATCTTGTACTATCTAGAAAGCTGTAAAATCCTCTTTATATCAGTAGAGAGCCTAGGAGGAGGAGCTCCTACAAATAAAGTGGTGGTTGGATATACAAACAGGTAAATGAATTCACAATAGCTATAAGGGGATTCATGTACATTGTGGAAGACTGAGGTCCAAAAGATCACAGTCCTCCTCTCTCCTTTGGAATCTAATTTTCTGATGGAAAATGAAAAGTTATCTGGCTCATAATATAAGAAAAGGTGGTAGACGAATGAGGTGTACTTAAAGACTCATTCTCTGTCCAAATTTATGAATTTCTCATTGATTTTGTTGGAAATAAAAGTTACATAGTCGTACTTGACAGTAGGGGCTTGTCCTTGAGTAAATATGGACAACAAAAACTAAGGTGGTTTCATAAAAAAATTCACTGGTTTTGAGTCCCAATATGAAGGATATCATATCAACTATGAGTTCTCCTATTTCATTAAACCAGACATGCAAATATGGAGGTGGGCCTTGGGGTTGGCGATCTGGCCTCATGAACATTCATGCAATACAGTTATCTCTGATTGGGGAAATTGAGAGCCTTGCTCCAACAAAAATCCCATGGAAAGAGGAGCCAGAGGCTGAGTAGGTTTGAAGTGTAACATCTCATTGATGGATTCAACGGTTATGTAAAAACGGACAGTTTGGTATGGGGTTGTAACTGTTTTGGTGACAGGGTCATAATTGGCACAACAATGGTGGATAATATGTGGGAAGATATTGACTGAGGGGAGGTAGTACCTAGGGAGATTGGATTCCCATATTCCATAGATGTCAGAGTTACTGAGATGACTATTCCTAACTCTGCAGAATGCTTGGAGGTGGTTCATGTCACCAAATAAATATTTAATCTGAAAGCCTCTGTCAACCAAGGGTAACCAATCCTAGTCTTTATGAGGTGCATTGAGGGGCGTGACATTCAAGGCTACAGGAGCTTCCATGTTTGGTTCTTCTGTTTTCAAACTGGAGGTCGGGTTGTAGTGTAAAAACTGGTCTAAACAGCAGTTCTAGGACCTTTCTCTGAGAGTTACAGACCGAACTTAACTTGAATTCAGCTCCACGGCTAAAATTTATAGAGGAAAAATGAAATTTGCAGGGTTATTGGTCAAAATGAGTAAATACTTGGGTATATAGAGGGAAAATAGTGAAACTATATGCTGAGCAATGAACTATGGAGCAGGATGTTGGAGTTCTTGGTCAGGTGGTGGACTTGGATGTGATTTGCAATAAACCAGATGTAATTCTCATGTAGGAGTGCTCGCAAAGAAGAACAGTGAAAATGACATTTTATCGAGCTTTTAACAAAATTTGGCTTTCGCGGGGCTTTTTGGCATTTTTGGTCGGATGACGTCATCAAGATGTGACGTCTTGTCATTTAGCGGAGGGGTGGAGGGTGATGTGGTAGTGACGTCAGCAAGGTGTTAGCGGGGGTGCGGTAAGTTGTTTTTCCAGCACAACTTTTCAGGTCAGGCGGTTTCGGGCGGGTAGGCAGCGAGCATCGCGGGCGCACACCGCGTGTCCACGGTATGGGGGAAATACCGCGAGCTCCTCGGGGCTTAAAGTTCGGCTACAGAGGGGGGTGTGATATGATTTTGAGCCATCCAATGCGAGGGCGCCGATCGAACGGTGGGTGCTATACGAAGATGGCGAAGGGTTAATGCGCATGCCCGATGTATTAAAATAGGTTTTTCAATGATATCGGGGCGGAAATGATTGGCCAAGGTTTATTGGTTGTTAATTAACCAGATGTCAATTGATCCTTTAAGCGTGGGTAGGGTTCTTAATAGGTGTCCGATACACATATTAATTCCCAAAGACATATGTAAATGGTTATATTTCAACGAGAGCGGCGATATATATTTATATGGGGATTTTTATTATATATTTGATACGGGGGGGAATAAAGTGGGATTTATATAATGAAGTGAAAGTTAATATGAAAGAGATATAAGTTGGTGCGATAAGTGATAGACTTAGGCTTAGGGTGAAAGGAGTTTTGAGGTGAGAGACTGTAGTTTTCCTAAGTAAAATGGGAATTCACTTAGGGAAAGTTTTATGAAAAGAAATGAGTGATTTGAGGGTAATATTAAGCAGATCTTAATATTTGTGAGGGGAGATTAGTGAGTGATTTTGGGAGAAACATGAAGGGAAGTTAGTAATAAAAATCTACCTAATTTGAGCTGCATCCACCCATCTGCCATGGTACTTGTGATAACAGTAAGATGAACATTTTTGAGATATGAAATCAATTACAATTATGCTTCTGCAACAACAAACTACCTACCTAGCCTACTATGCCTAACATTTTCCTTTTTCCTTTTCTATGAGTGCACTTGGACTAGCAAACCCTCATCATCTTCTTTCCTTTTCATTGCAATCCTGCTTAAATCTACCTTATAACATCAGAGGGCTCAGATTTAACAGTTGAGCTCCTTTGCCTCTCTACCTATCTACTTACCTGCCAAGATTGAACAGTTTGGACACGTTTTATTCACTATCTCCAAATCAAGTAAATTTAAACATGATGTGGCCAAGGTTAGGGTGTTTGGCCATTCATCAATGGTGGCATAATTCAACAAGCTACACACCATCAGATTTTTGCAAAAATACAATAGTAGTGGCTCTCCGGACTTGCACACTTTCATGGTCCTTTGTCTGGGGTTCATTTCTTTCATTTCCTTGACCATTTCATTATTTTTTCCCTTTGATTTTTCTTTTAGGGCATACCCTCTTTACATTTTTTAAATTTTCTGATTTCTTGAGAATATGGAAGACCTTTGCAACGAGGCAAAAAGGTATGAACATACTGCAGAGCCCATCAATTCCAATCATGAAAAATGACACCTATTGGTATAGGAACCTAACAGAGGCATCCTACCCATGCAGTTTGGGACTCATGGGAAGTACCTCTCTCATCTGATCAATGAGCAGGGAAATGAGGATAGGGACCATAGTAGTATCGATGGATGCATCGTTGTATCTACCATACTCCCTATGCTAGGATGACCTTCATTGATTTGAGATCTGTTATTGCTCCAGGAAACTCTCCTAGGTTGTAGCTTAGAGATGCCTAGTAACATATAATATTCAATATTGTTCTAAGAACTATTGGAATGGATGATGGTTTGGTTCAAGCCATATAACCACTTCAACTCTATTTTCACTCTAGAAATGCATGAACACCCTCGGCCTACAAGGCTTTAGACCACTAATGCTCAATAGTTTGCAGATTAAGTGAATGAATGGAGAATACTAGCCACACCGGCAGATGCATACATAACATATGATGGCTAGTTGCAGCAAGTGAATGAAGCTTGCAAATCTAATCTATCAACGCAAAGATAAGATGACAATTATCTAGTGTTAGATACAAAAGGAACATAGATGAGCTATTCAATAGAAAATCCAATTTACCAATACAGAGATAAGATGATAGTTATCTAGCGTTAGACATAGGATAAAACATGAATAAACCTATCCAGGTGCAAGCTAAGAACTGAAGGGAATGGACATTTAACATGTAACAACGAAAGAAACTTGTATTATTGAGAGTGAAGATGAGAAGCTTGAGTAGCAGAGTCTCTATAGTCTCGAGAAGTTGAGCCTCGATTAAATATCACTTTCAGCTATTTATAGCTCTTTATAATACTCTCAAGCTTTTAAGGCTTGAGATGTCTTAATCTATTTCTATTGTCTTTAACTGCGTGATTGCGTACAAGGACACAATTGTCCTTCCGTCACGAAAATGGTAATTAACTCTCATACAGGTCTACACTGTTAGGTAGCTGGCTTGATTGTGCTAGTGAGGCTCCATGACTGTTTAATTCTGTTTGCGTGTATCGTGTTGTGTCCTTTCTCTTTCAGCCATACTTTCAGTTAATTTAGTTCAGCTTCCCGACTATCACAATACTGATAGAGTCAATCCACCTTCCTCCTCAGGTAACTGATAGGAAGTAGAGTATGAGGTGCATGGGCAGCTGGACTTGCAAATTAGGAAGAACAGGGTAATGGAAGGATGGCAGAGGACAAGTGGGAGTAGTCATGGATGAGGACCGTTGGATCCGGAGAAATGGATAAAGGATATTGATTGCATGAGGCTTGAAATCATGGCGGGAATGGAAAAGTCCAAGCCGTTGGATCTCAGTGAGATCAGACAACTATTGGGCAGAGAAGGTGCTTAGACGATAGCACCCATGGGGTGATTTTATTTGGGTGGTTACAGTTTTTATCGAGCACTTATCGGGTGGTAAGCGGTAAAGGGTGGAGTTCGTCCGATGCCACTCATTGCATGCCACGTAGTGGAGGAGGAGAGAGAGAAATCGCCTTTATCACGCAAGTATTCCTCTTGCTAATTGCTCGTGCGATATGAGCGATAGCTATTAGATCTGATGGGAGTGATCTAACGTCAAAGATCAATCGAGCATGTCTTGCTGATTGGGTGAAATGCGGGCTATTAGATCGGTAGGATAGATCGATGGTAGAGGGAACATGGAGGTACGGGATGTCCTCGAGAAATGTGTAGAGGGTGCGTATGGACAGAAAGGTAAGCCTTTATGGGGTTCTTGGGTTAATTTAATTAAGGCTAAGGTGGAAGAGGTTCTTGTTATGAAATGAGGGTTAGGTTGAGATATGAGAGGGATATAATGTAAATGACAGAGTGGGGAAGAGTGGAGTGATGGCATGTGTGGGGGTCCTTTCTAGGACAACCAAGGAGACCATCCTTCCTTTAGTATTCTAACTAGCAGCACTGCACCTCACAACTAACAGGATTAATGATACTCGTTTGGGACCAATGGTAGGAGTTGTACCTACTATGACATTGACTTCGGGTCGATTGAGACTAGTGTGGGACGAGTGGTACATACTTTGAGACTGACTTCGGGTCAGTGGAGTACTGGTCTCAGACTAGTGGTAGGAGTTGTACCTACTATGATGCTGACTTTGGGTCAATCGAGGACTGGTCTAGGACCAGTGGTAGGAGTGGTACCCACTGTGACGTTGACTTTGGGTCGGTTGAGACTGGTCTGGGACCAGTGGTACACACTATGAGACTGACTTCGACTGAGTGGAGAATGGTATGAGAAATTCTCAATCAATTCTTCTTCTTCATAGTTCAGTAGAGCTAAGTTGAGCAGAGCTCAGCAGACCTAGCAGAGTTGAGCAGACTAGAGCAGAGCCAGTAGAGCAGAGTAGATCCATCAGAGTTGAGCAAAGTAGAATAGAGCAAGTAGGGCAAAGTAGAGCAAGCAGAGATGAGCAGCACTGAGCTGAGGAGAGCAGAGTGAACAGTGCAGGGCACTAATAGCAGAGATAGTACAACAAGACACATGGATGAGCAGATGGAGTTCTCCCTAGATGAGAGGGAGTGTTAGATTTAGAAACTATGGCCAAACTCCATGTGGGTCATCTTATTTATGGAAGTTGTTATTTCTATTGGATCCCTCTCATCGAGAGGTGTAGGATTTATCTAAAGATCATCTAATTCGAGTAAGTATTTATGAAGATATGAATTTATTTTGACTATGGACAAATTGACAAGTTGGCCAGCAACTTATGTAGTCTCAGAAGCCCAACAGTCATGTCTATTCAACCTCTACATTTAGTATAAATAGAAGAGGACTTGAAGTCATTTGTCTCACACACACTCACTCTTGTGATCTCACTTCATCCTATTTTGGGTTTGATGAAGATGAGAGCTAGAGGGGGTGCCTTAGGGTATATGTTGCCCTAGAGAACATGCCCTAGATCTAAATGCAATCATGGGAGAATAAGCTCTATGTTTTTTAAAAAGCCGGAACTGCCGGAAAATATGGAACTGTGGGAAAAGCTAGAAAAGCTCGAAAAGCTTGAAAAGCGAGAAAAGCTAGAAAGGCCGGAAAAGCCAAAAAAGTCGAAAAAGTCGGAATTACTAGAAAGTCTCAAACTGCTGGAGAAGCCATAGAAGCCAAAACTGTCGGAAAAACTGGAACTCCCGGAAAAGCTCGAAATGTGGAAACTACCAAAAAATCTAGAAAAGTTGGAAATGTTGGAAAGGTCGGAACTACGAGAAAAGACAGACATACCGGAAAAGTCGGAAAAGTTGGAAAAGCTGGAAAGCTCGAACTGTAAAAAAGTCACATAATGCAGTACATTGATGGGTACAACCATGATTAATGAAGCATGATGAGATGTAGCATAGTGATGATAGGTGCAGCATGGTGTAGTGCGGTGAGGTGCAACATGATGACGAAATGCTGCACAATGATAGGTGAAGGAGTCAGCTTGGAGAATTAGTTGAAGCAGCATGTCTTCAAGTGATCTCATGTATCATCTTCTTAGAGATGATCTATGCTCTTATCTAGATAAGTCAAAGTGTTGAATTCTATTGTAAATATATTATCTCTCTCTCTTTCTCCACTTTGAAGAACATAAAAGAAGAATTGATCAAGGGTTTCCCCACATTATGGGGTTTGTCCCTAGCTCGCACCACATCTTGTGTCCTCTTGTCTTGGCTTGTCTTCTGCAATTTATATTTATGTTCTATCTAAAGTTTACTTTAATGCTGATGTGATTGCTGATCTTGAAAAGATATTGAGCTAACTGTGAAATTGGAATAAATTACTCTACCACAGAAGATACCTAAAATTAACACTTAACGCTCCACGAAGCTGAAAGGAGGTGTGGAGGTGTGGGACTATAAACTACACTACTAGGGAACTGCACAATTTCAAGACTGTGCGAAGCAACGAAGTGAAACACGGTCCCCAACAACCCAAAGACAGTTGTTGGTAGGCAGGTCCACCGTAAAGTGACTGTTAAAGTCACTATTCACTATTTGATGGCTGGGTTGAGGCCAAATGGAGCAGGGAGCACACATTTAAGGTGAACTTTATGGGTTATAAAACCCCTAAAAAAATGTAAAATTCTAGATGAAATTTAATTAGGGCTGTATTATTAAATTGTTCTTTACTCAATGGGTGATGAAGGTGAAACTTATTATGCTATGACACTACTCAAAATCTTAATGCACTAAAAAATACAAATTCGATGAAAATCCCATTTAGAGAAAAGAAAGAGTTTCTTTGATTTTTTAGAAATGAAATGCAAAAAATCACAAATTTTCCAATTTTTCTAAAGCAACCAATGTCACTATAATGTAATGAAAATGTAGTCAACAAAACAAATTCCATATTTTCAGAAACATCAAATAAGCCAAAATACTCTTTATCTCTAATAACCCAAAACTTTCAAGCACACACAAATCTATCAAGAGAGTTGGAGAAAACACATTTTTCCCTTTGAATGCTTTGATTTAATGATAATAACAGTGTAATTGCTTGAATTTTCTGAGATGAATGCAACAATTTCCTTTATAAAGAAAAAATGGCTACAGTTCCTTCACAAAATCACTAGGTCTCAAGAAACCCTAATTTGCAATTCAAAATGAGTTTGACTACAAATAAGGAAGAACTAAGGCTTAACTGGAATATTTGAGAGAACAAAATAAGAATATCATAAGAAAAAGGACAATCTATCTTGTTTTGATCAATCACAGAATTAATGAGGCAAAACCCAAAGTCATTTCTTAAAAAATACCTAATTCTCAAAAATCATTAACAAAGCAATCAATTGAGTTTAGAAGAGACACAACACAATCCAAACATAGAAATTGACACTAGTAGAAAAATAAAGTGAGGTCCACTTTGAAGAAAAAGCTATATTTTCAAAAATTCTGAAGGCCTCCGTGGGTTTATAGTGGGGAACAGAGCAGATGCCCTATGTTGCTAAGGAAAAATACACACAAAAATGGGCTCTGTTAGCAAAGAGAAACTACACAAGGGTAAAAAACTTAAGAAAAAATAAAACTTCGAAAAATCAACCACACAGATCGAAAGGTCATGAATTTATAAAGACTGAAGTCTCAATAAATGAGATGAATCAGAAAGAAAAGCTAAAGAAAAAGATGACAAGGGAGATGTTCACAACTATGGTCATCAATTTGTTACACGGAACAAGTCCCTCTTACGGACAAGAGTGATCTCCCTATATCCTCGACGAAAACTAGAAACAAGCAAGATAATTGAGCTCACCCTTTCTCTAATTTGAACTTGTTTGAATTATAAGAATTGTAGCTAATGGATGAGCCTTTTACCTATTTCACAAAATGCTAGATGAATATCCCTTGTCGTGATTTGATTGAGCTCTTGAATGCTTGATAAGACCTGCAAACATCAACCATAAAAGGATCAAAAGCACACGTTATATAATAATCCAAAGAACTTGACCTAATGATCTAGGAAATTAGGAATTGAATTTGCCTTAATAAACATTATAGACAATTGTAAACCATTCATTATTCCAATAAAACAAATCAATGGGAGAAAGTGTTCATTTGTATTAATCAAAGATTAAGAGGAGTCTTAAAACTTTTTTCTTGATGCTACCAGGTCCCTCCCAAATGCCTTCAATCTCCTCCATAGATGACAAGATGTCTAATATCAAACCAAGAGAATAAGTTTGTCTTCTCTCAATTTTGACCTCCCCAATCACTCTACCCTCTAGTAATTTTATAGGTGAGGAGGAAGAAGTTTTAGATCCAAAAGAGGATGATGAGACTCTTTCATTGAGGCATTAGGTTAGCATCAGAAAAGGGATGGATACCCATCATTTGAGTGTTATAGTTTGAATAATCATTACTTGGAAGCTTTAAGTTGGGAAATATTTGACCAACTATGTTTCTAGAATGTACTTTTTATTTTTACCTTTTTGAATTCACTTGCACACCCTTATAGTGGGAGAGAGAGCACACCTCTACATTGTTGTTTAGGTGGAACTTAACAAGGTGTGACATTTATTTCCCCCAAATTCCTTATCTACTTCAAGATATTTTGAGTTGTTTGGCTTTTGAGGAAGTTGGTTCAAACATGTTCACTGAAGGGAAAGAGACCCATAAACTAATCAAGTGTCATGGCTAAAAATTGAAATGTGACACTAAGGGGGAGGTAATAAAAAACAACCCTTAGCAAATTGATCAAATAAACTTGATAGTCATGCCTACTCACAACTCATAATGTTGAAAAATGTAGTTCAATGCCTTGAAAATTTCAATCATTTCTCGAGTTTTAAAATCTAAGTTGGGACACCATCAATGTCATATTGAGATAGATACATGGAAAATAAAACATGCCTTCAAAATTTCACATCCCAATCTTCTTTCATTGCAAGAAAAATCTATGACACATATTTATCTCTATTAAGATGAATAGGTTCATAGAGAGGTTGAAATTTTTTTTTTATCCATTGCTACCATGTGGATGTTTTGTTATGTCAAAATTATGACTAGTTGCTACAATTTTAGAGTTGTAGCAATGTGGAGGTGAGTATGGAAAAATAGAAGCAACTTAAACTTTGGTGTGGTTTTTTTTCACTGAAGTTGTTTTCACTCTAAAGGTAATCAAAATAGTCGATGAAACTTTGATTTTATTAAATAAATCCACAATTACCATTAGACCATTTTATGCATAGTACATATGAAAATAAGACACTATAGTCAATAAGTAGTTAGAAAAATTTTCAACAAAAACTAAGATTTGATAAAGTTTACATAGAGTCATAGAACTCTTATCAGAACTAGTCAAACTTTATACCATGTGCACAAGTTAATTAGAAAAAATCATGCAAATCCCAATGGAAAGTTGTAGGTTAAGAGGCAAAGAAGAAAAAAATTCAAAACAAACTATAATATGCCAATAAAAAATATACACTTAAATTTTTATAATTGAATGCTCATCAAAAGAAAGAATGATTACAACATTTAAAAATAGAATGGTTTACAAGTAGACCACCATTCAATAAATATATGTACTTAATACTTCACTTGATCTTGAAAATTATTTTATGAGTTTTTCTAATGCCCTTCACTAAATCACATAGCCGTAACATATATCTAACTATAAAATTTAAGAAAATACTTTATTTACTACTTTGAACCCACATGTAAATGACATGAGGCCATACCATGGTGGTTTTCTTAAGCAAGTTGGTAACATTAGAGATTGTTGTTTTTCATAAATAGTATTATCTTTTTTTCTTTCTTTCTTGATTTGTTGAGAATACTCAAGTGTAACCCATTTAAACACATTATAACATGGTTCTTACATCATAAGTTGTCCACATCACCTCATGACTTTACATCTAGTTGGTATTATATTGTACCATCCATTTTTAGAATATATGAGGCATTTGTATTGAGTTTATTTTGAGATTTCATGGATTTTTATCTAAGTATTATAGAGCTAGCATTCCATGAATATATGTGAACAAAACTAGTCTTTTCTTGATATTTGTCACATTATAGAGTTATTGCTCTTGAATTGCAATGTTATACTATGTAAACATTTTGACTTTGTAGAATAATATTAAAATAAAAAATAAAAATAAATTAAAATAATAATTATGATTATAATTATTAATTAAAACAATACATTGCAACATTTCTACCATATTGGGGTGGAGAGAGAGAATGACAGTGCAATTAGTGAGAAAACCACTTGTTTTACTATATTGTTTTGTAAATGCCCATGGTATCTTGATAATTGAGCCTAGGCTCAAGCTAGTATGTAAGAGATGTTGTAATGTGTTAAGGTGTAAACATTTTGACTAAGTCAAAATAAAATAAAAATAAAAATAAAAACAACCCTATTTTAAATAAAAACTATAGGTTACTATTTTTTATCAATTCTAGTTAGGTAGTTAATGTAAAATTGAAATAAAAATAAAAATAATCCTATGTTAGAATAAAAAGCACTAGTCTAACATACACATTAACTAGACTTCCTTGACCACTTCTAATTGCAATTCTTTACCCTTCCTTGACCACACCAAATAAAAATTCAAAGTCATTTTTTTATTAATTTATTTTGTGTAGTTAAGGTTACTGGTAGTTTTTGAGTTCTAGGTTTATGATACTGTCCATGTATTAGTGTAGAATATAGCCTATTTAAAGAGGGAGAATTAAACCATGTCCATCATCTTAACTAGTGATAAGGAGAGAGACTATCAAATCTCTTGTGATAAAGAGGATCAAATCTCTTATGATAAAGAGAGGACCAAATCTCCACTGTATTAGTGTAGAATATAGCCTATTTAAAGAGGGAGAATTAAACCATGTCCATCATCTTAACTGGTGATAAGGAGAGAGACTATCAAATCTCTGGTGATAAGGAGAGAGACTATCAAATCTCTTGTGATAAAGAGGATCAAATCTCTTATGATAAAGAGAGGACCAAATCTCATACAAATATGTTAAGATGCAAAATATTTGATTCCTCTTAGCTCTCTATAGATGGGGACTTAAGATGGATCACATTGTTTTGTAAATTCCCATGGTTTTATGATAATTGTATTTAGACACCCATTTTACTCATTTTCCATAGAGGCCTTGGATATGGTGGTGGCTTATTTGAAGGCAGCCTAGAACCATCTTGACTACAGATGTACCAAAGGTTGATAGGTATGTGTTGGACAACTAATTCTATAAGGGTTGGTGCAGAAGCCCAATAGACTAACTAAGTCAAAGAGACCTTGGGATGTGAAACCCAACCGTCAAGCAAATGTACTATAAATATATATCATTTGTTAATAATAGATGTACTCTCCTGCTTATCTTTAATATTATTATGTTAAAACCGTCTGTGTTTAACAGTATGAAATCTCTTTTCATTGCTCTTGTTAGGATAAAAAAATTAGATCTGTTTCTGTTATTATTAAATTAGATGATTATTATTTTCTATATTCATTTTCCATTATTTACTCTGTTATTATGGAATAATTAAACTATTGTTATTCTTTCATATTCTTTATTTCCATGATTCGAACCATATATGAAGGTTATTGACCAATCATCGGAAACGAACTTTATCCTTGTAACTTACCTGAACCTCAATGAAAAATTTGATCTCCAAAAGAAATTTATCCTTGTGACTTGGCTGGATCGATATTTTGACATAACCCGAAAGGGATTCGCTTTTCTTGCCTGCCATTAGAAATTGAAATTTGAAATAACCGAAGAATATCGTGAAGCTATATATACGTAAAGAGAGATGCGTTTTCCTCCTAAATTTAATTAATACGTTCTTGGGGATGGTGCAGGTGATCTTTCGCACCAGAGAATGGCTGCGCTTCGGGTCTGTAATAGCTTCACTCTCCCTCTGGACTTCTCCACCTCCAGAGAATGGCGGCCGCCGACCTTGACAGTCTTCGGGTCTGTAATAGCTTCACTCTATTTACCGCCTTCCTCTGGACTTCTCCACCTCCTACGCAGGTGGAGTACTCTACAGCTACACAGGTGAAATAGAGTGAAGCTATTAGCAATGTGGCATTACAGACCGAAAGAATGTGAAGGCCAAAGAATGTGAAGCTATTAGCTATTGCTCTCAGATCACTTACACATACGCCTCAAAATCCTCCACTTTTTTATTCTTTATTTATGTGTGTTTCGAAACCCTCACCCGTACGCCTTCTTTGTTTCGAAACCCAACTTGTTTATTTTCCCCTTTTTCTTTCAGGTTTTTGAATAGGAATAATTTTCAAAGATCTTAGCTCGTGTTTAATAGGCTCTTGGGTGTTGTTCTCACTGACAGTCCTCAATCTTCTTATTCAACCCACCAACATCCTCAATGTGAGCCTGGAGAATTTTAATCCAGGTATCGGGCAGGCTAGAAGATCTAGCCTGCCCGAATTAATCCGCGAAATGTCGCTTTGGTCTTGGTTGGTGAAAAGGACGAAAAAACATATTAGCATGATGTGACAATTTTCCGTTCAATAGGCCAAAAAACCTGTGTTATGTTGTGTTTTCAGTGTTCAGAGCTTAGATTAGAGTTCGAATAACGGCAATGGTGAAGTCTGCGAAGACAAAGGAGCTGTTGCAATGCTGCACCCTGAAAAGTAACGGCAAGGTCATTAAAGGTATGCCGTAGCTAAAAAACCATAAATATTATTTTCTGTCAAATTATACTTTCAGGTATGATATACCGTAAACTAAAATCCACAGGGAGACTCAAGCTCATGCGTGCTCAGCATCGGAACAAGCCACCTTCCTTATTACGGGTTGAACAAATTGAACGCGGCGAGAGAAAAAATGTTAAGGTCCGAGTCCGCTGGTTTTATTGTCCAGAGGTCTCAAAACATGGGCGGCTCCTATTCCATGGCGCCAAAGACCTTTTCTTGTGGGACCACTACGAAACCCAAGGTTGGACACCTTTGAGTAGTCCACAGTTTCAAGAATTATGTGAAGCTCGAAAGCGTGAACACAGAAGGCTATTATTGACTCTTTGTATTCAAAGCGTCAAAAATAGCCTTCTGTGTTCACGCTTTCGAGCTTCACATAATTCTTGAAACTGTGGACTACACACATATACTCAATGGTGACCAAGCTCTGGGTGTCGTAATGGTCCGACAAGAAAAGCTCCTTGGCGCGATGGAATAGGCACGGCCCATGTTTTGAGTCCTGCTCGATAAAACCAGCGGACTGGGACCTACACATTTTTTCTCTTCCCCCGTTCAATTTGTTCAACCCGCGCTACTTAAGGCGGCTCGTTCGGATGCTGGGCGCCCATGAGCACTGAGTCTCTCACTGTTAAAAAACGATGGCAGACCAGGTGGATTTTAGTTTAGGGTATATGATAACTGAAGGCATAATGTGAGAGAAAATAATTATTATTTTTTAGCTACTGCATACCTTTAATGTCCTTGCCGTTACTTTTCAGGGTGCAGCATTGCAACAGCTCCTTTGTCTTCGCACACTTCACCATTGCGGTTATTCGAACTCTAATTTAAGTCCTGAACACTCTGAAAACACAACACGAACACGTTTTTTTTGCCTATTGCAGCGAATATTGTCACATCATTTGCAGCGAATATTGTCACATCATGCTATATTTTTCTTTCTTTTTCACCCCAAGCTGGCTACAATTCAAACCCTACCTGCATCAAGACCAAAGCGGTATCCTTTAGCGGATTAGTTCTGGGAGACTGGAAGATCACAAAGTGAGTATATGCAACCTTCATTGGCAAGGTATCCCTGAAAAAAGGATGGAGGAAGAAAATGAAAATTAGACTACCATTGTGAAAAGGAGGGAGTGAGGGAAAAAATTACACATGCAAAGAAAGGAAAGCTTCACCTTTCCCCAGGGATAAATGTAATGGAAGTATTAACGCATTTCATTATCCATGTAGCCTGTCACCTGTGATCAATGCCTAAATATTTCTACACTTTTATATCTTATATAAAAAATGTAGGCTTCATAGAGGTTACGATATATGTACCCTAAATTTAGGATGTTAATGACTTGAATATAATTGAGGATTGC
The DNA here is from genome assembly GCA_000404065.3 of Pinus taeda. Taxonomy (NCBI): domain Eukaryota; kingdom Viridiplantae; phylum Streptophyta; class Pinopsida; order Pinales; family Pinaceae; genus Pinus; species Pinus taeda. Next base: position 205,541 of record APFE031716165.1, read on the forward strand.
CATTAGGAAGAACTCCCACTAGTGTAGTGTATGAAACAACAACTAAGCTGCAAAGTTATAGTGAGCAGCCACCATATCTGTCAGATTCTTTTTTTTGAAAGAAAAATATGGACTTTTGTGTTGATTACAATATAAAATATTTTTTGTTAATATTTTCCAGAGAAATCACATAGAGAACAAAGCCTCAAAGATTTTAGAATCTAGATCTAGGTTTCTCATGATGAACTTAGGTCTAGGTTCGAAAGAGGGGGGACCCTCTATGTGATTTCCACTAAAAATATTAGCATAATATCATGAATCACAGAAGCATAAAATCTAACATCAAATATTTTATGGTTTCACTCTCTTTTTTGTTGTTTTTATTTCTTAACAACTACTATTATCAATAATTAGAGAAACACAACCTCTAAATTGATGTTCAGAAATGTCATTGTTAAAATCTAGCATCCTTTGAATGTATACATCAATATGCATTGTGACAAGACAATAAAGAACTTCAATATGTCTTGTGATAAGACAATAAAAAAATATGGAAAAATCTTCACCATTTTCTCATTTTTTTTTTTATTATTTTCATTTGCCCTCTATTGAGTAAAAATTCATTCATGTATGTTCACAATTACCAATTGTATCTCCACACTCATCAATAGAAAGCTCATATTTCCTTTTATATAATTATGTAATTGACTTTTGATTGGATATGTTTTATATTTAGGATTTAGTATTTAGATTTTAATTTGCAATTTAATTAAATCTTGATTGATTTGATTTAGTATTTTGATTTTAATTTGCAATTTAATTAAATTTTGATTGATTTTTTGCAGTGAAAGAGTTGAAGACATGAGGAGTTGAAGAGATGACGATAATAATATTCCAATCAATGCTATTTCTCCAACAATAGAAGAATAGAAATTTGGGCTAATGAAAATTGATTGACAAGAAGTATTCTCCAATAGCTTTAGTCTTGAGAATTATTTTTTTTATAAAATTATAAATAGTGGAATGTAGAATGTATTGAGTGGCTTCACTTCTCTGCAATTTGGAATTATTAAAAGAATTATTGTAATGAGTATTTAGAGTTGTAGTTCATAGGAGAGAAAATCTAAGGTCTTGGGGATTATTGAAGAATTTTCTTTTTCCTCTTGAATTATGTATGAAGGGCTTAGTTTGCACTATTGCAACTACTGTTTTAACAACATAAGTTCAAAGCATTGTAAAGGACTCTTGGAGACTACACGCATAGAGATAAATTCAATAAATTGATATTTCTAATACTATTTTGTTTCATTTTATCATTTAGGAAATGTGTCATTTTATTCATAAATTTGTGCACTATTTTCAATGTGATTAATTTTCCACCATAATATGTTATTATTTATCTCTTATCTTGTGGGTTGAATTCTGATTTCTCTTTAACTATTTGTTGAGAAATTTGCCTTTTAATTATGATATAACAAATAGTAATATTATGCTAATTATTTCCTTATTTCGTTATATTATTGTTTAATCATTCAAGTTATCGATTTAATAATCATCATCATTTTCTGAACTACTTCCTAAATGTTGTTGATTAATTATTTCTATTAATAAATATCTCAACAAAATGTTTTTTGGTATTCATAATATCAATTAATTTAAACTTCTTCATTAGCTTGATATTCATTGTAAGCCATACATATCTAAATCCAAATCATTTAAATATTTTGTCCTTTTTACCATTAATTATCATTTAGATTTAATTCTATATTTATAGAATTCCTCTTATCAAAGAGTAAGAGGTAAACTTTATTTGTGGCTTCCCTCTTCCCCAAATCAACTTAAGGATCATACTATTTCTTGATGAGAAAAAGGGTTGACTCGATGTCTCTTCTCTATTAGTAGATGAAAGTCATACTTCAAGCCGTCTCTTCTCTATTAGTAGATGAAAGTCATACTTCAAGCCACTACAGATGGAGAGAATGTAACCACATCTAGTCCTAATTGCCATTTAAACTTAAAAGAAGTTGTTCTAAGGTGGTGAGAGGGTGGTGCCATTTATAATGTTGTAGGGAGAGAATTTGGATACTTCAACACCTAGAAAAAAGCATGAAATACCTCAACTACTCATTTAGGGAAAAAATTATGCATGCTACAAGTGTCAATAAATACCACCACTAGTTGATGCTTAATCCCTCTATTTTAATTATTTATGGAGAATAAATGGTCATTAATGTATAGAGGGAGATAATGAGTTCATCTCATGTTGTTTTAGTATTTTTCACTTCTTTGGTGGCCATTTGTGGTATTGCATCCTCTCCTTGAGAAGTGGTATTGCATCCTCTTCTTGAGACATGCCATGTAAAGGGACCTCCTCGAATGGCTAATTTTCAATATCATCAATTTCAAATAATTTTTGTTCCTTGCAACAATATCATCAATTTCAAAGAATTTTTGTTCCTTACAACAATATCATCAATTTCAAAGAATTTTTGTTCCTTGCATTTATGGCACGTTGAATATTTATCATCACAATAGTAACATGGTGCTTATCTTCTCTTTTCTGCCATTTATGTTGGTAATACCTTTAAACCTTAAAGGTTTGTGTGGGGCCACTAGTAAGGGTGGGATGTGACTTTGAGGTGATTGAGAGATCGTAGCATTGGGCATTAATAGCACCTTTTGCATCTAATGCTTTGTAGTAAGCTTCCAACTAACTAGAGGGTTGATGCATTCTAACATGGGTCTTGGTAGCTTCCTTGAGGCCAATGATGAAACATTCCATATATAGGGCATACTGTGGTCGTAGATCAATATGGAAAGTTGTTCAAATGTTATGATGAAGCCTTGTATTGCATTAGCTTGGTTCAACTTCGTGAGGTGACAAAGAAAGTGAGATTCCCTATCAAAATGAGCACAAATAGCTTTAGAAAACATATTCCAAGTTCACTTTCCTACTTACTAAATTTATGATGCCATTGCAACCATTGCCAACGTTCTTGTTTAAAGAGAACCAACATGTAGTTTAGTTCCATTATCCCATATATTGGTGTGATCAAAATATCATTCCACTTGTGCCACACACGCTACTCGGTTAGAACCATCAAATTTGTGCATGCTAATCTTTGATGTCTTATTCCTAGAATATTGGTGATGGAAATGATGCTACCCTTCATATTTATGATGGCTAGATTCTCCTTCTAGGTCGGAATAAACATGGGTTCCCTCCCCCATGAAATAACTTTCATATGTTGCAGTAGTGCTTCTAAGGCCTTTTAAACTACATCTCATATTTTGGAAGTGAGGCTTGTTTCTAATTTTTTAATTCATTTCTCGAGGTTTTCCATAACTTGAGCCCTCATAGTTATCATAGAATTGACTTAAAAGAATTGGGTTTAGTTATGATTAGTATGGTTGCAATGTGTATGAGGCAAGGCTTCTATTCATGGTACCACTACGATCACCTTGTCATCCTAAATTTTATGGGATAGTATCTTGCAAGTTCAATTTTGGGATGACAAGCTTGTTCTTTTCTACTACGATAAGAGTATTGCTCTGGGTTGATCAATATTGTGGCAACCAAAATCCCAAAATATCGATACTCAAAAATGTGTAGGAACTTGGCGGTCCAAATTGGTCAATATTGGGGTGACAAAAACCCCAAATTCGTAATAGTGCAAAATGTCTAGGAACTCAACATTTGCCAGTGATGAATACTATGGCAATAGATAACCTAACTTTTGGATACTACAAAATGTGTAGGAATGTGAGTGTTAATCAACAAGAAGTGAGGTAAGTGTAGTATTAAAGGAGTGATAGGTGATATAGATTACAATATACGTCATGTGTCCTACAATAGTTCTCGACCAAATATTTCATATTCATTGCTAAGGAGGAGAGACTATTCCCTTAACTGTACTAACCAACTAGCCTTAATATGTGCATGTAATATCCTCGAGTGTTGTTTGCAGTGTACTAGAGAGGCAAGATAATTGATGACTTCTCTAAGGTTGGTTTCTAGGTAACCGTATAGGGCTTCCTATATACCAAAGGTACGTGGAAGTGCAGCTCACTTAAAGGTGTTATTTGATGCACTACTTCTCAAAGGGATACCAACAAGGGTTATAAGGGAGTCCAATAGACATGACCACCTCTTATAGTTCCTACATGCATGTTTCCCACATTGGAGGTTGATGCATGTAACCAAAGTTATCTATAGTTTAAAGATGTTAGAATACATCTCTAACTTACAATCTTCATAATCAATATTTCTACTAACTCCTTCTGTTAATATGAGAGATTTGTAGAACTAAGAGGGTAGTGAATTTGTCAAGAGTTTGTGAACCATGGCAGTCTAGGGTTTCTCATAAACCCTACCATGGAAGGAGTATCGGTGGAGCAAGCCTCGAGTTCAATGACGTAGTCTCTCGAGCACTAGTTCAGACACACTAACGAAGTCTACGAAATGAATATTCAGATGGGGGAGCCCACGGGGCCTCCCCCCACCGGTAACAACGACAACCGAAATCGCAACTCGAACACCAATGAAAATGAAAAGACATCATCTCGAATAGCGGTACAACCACAAAATCAATCCGCTGAGTAGCACGAGGAGGAAGATTTGAACAAAGGGCAGGAGAAAGCCTCCATAGGAAATGTAGCACCCATGAAAGCAACATCATCCACATGCAAGCCCATAGCAACAAAACACCCCAAGATCGACTTACCAAGCCATCGAATAAATTCCCAAATACACTTTATGAAGGATCATGCACTTATAGCTCAATTCATTGGTTTTTGGTCAACCGAGAAAGCATTGCAGGGATGTATTGCTTCAAAATGGAAACCAAAAGGACATGTTACCCTATAGCTAGGGCCAAAAGGTTTATTCAATGCTATATTCAACTACATAGAAGATAGGAATAGAATCTTAGATGGTAGCCCTTATTTCTTCAATGCAGCGAGTCTGCATTTAAGGGATTGGATTGAAAGATTTAATCCAGATAAAGAGGACTTTAGCTCGGTGCCAGTTTGGATTCGAATGTACTCATTGCCCCTAGAATATTGGGATGAAGAATCGCTAAAAGCCATTGGCAATGGGCTAGGAGAATTCATAAAGATTGCAGAGGAAACAAAGCTTTGAAGGTACACCTCATATGCTCGCATATGCATTTACATGCGGCTCAGCAAAGCCCTCACGGATTCGGTAAGCCCTCTTCATGATTATTTTGAATGGATTCAACCTATAGATTATGGTCATCTATCAAATGTATATTTTCCTCATGACTCATTGCAAAAGATTGCGCTACTAAACACATTGGAAGCTCTCAATTCCACTAGAAAACACCCACTATGGATCACATGTGGGGATTTCAACATGATTACTAAACTGGAAGAAAAAAAAGGAGGCAGAATCAAACTAGACAATGAAAGCAGCCACTTTAGAGACTATATACAAAACAACTCGCTAATAGATTTTCCATTCAATAATGAAATATTTACATGGAATAAAAAAAGGTCACGATCTCAACAAATTGCATCTCAGCTCGATAGATTTCTTATTTTAGACAATTCCATTCACGTGGGTGGATACATCACAACCTCAATTATGCCTCTGTTAGGCTCAGACCACTGTCCCATTTCACTTTAGTGGCAACTAGGAGACTCTACTTGATCACGAGCTCATGTCCCAAGTGTCGTAAACTGCTCAAAATTGAAAGTGCTCAGAATTGGCTCGAACCTGAATGACTGGATAGAGCTCATCCTCCTAATTCCGAAGCTGCAAACGGTTCAAAAAACGGTCCTCGTATGTGAAAGTTACGTCAAAAATAAAATCGCCCAATAACCCTTAAATTTTGATTTTTTTTTTTAAATTAAAAAAAGGAATATTCCACAGAATATTCCTGGGAATATTCAGTGGAATATTCCTTTGGGCAGGCCAATTAGAAGCCACCATGTGGCAAGCTCGGAGGCCACCACGTGGCTCAGGTGACATCAGCAAAATGTATGGCATTTAAAAATTTGGGTGGCGATGAGGTTCGATCTCATGACCTCTCGTGCATCAATCCAACGCCTTACCATTAGGCTACGAAGGTGGCCTTTGAAAACAATGTGAACCATGTGTTATTTAAAATTTGAAAATGGTTTAGGCGGGAATAAAAGGGGCCAGCCCCGCCTCCATGTGACCTCCACCCTTGAACCATGGGCCAAACCCGTAACCACTGGCATGAAATCCGAGGTAAACTGCCGAGTTAGTTGTGGTCACATGCGCGATTATAGCCGACAGTCAAGGCAGAGTTGGTGGACCTGTTGGCGATGGCGCCAGATTTGGCAGACGCCCCAGATTTGGTAGAGCTAACTCGACACTAACTACAGTTAGTTGGAGTTCTTTTAGGCTAAACTCGAGGGAATCATTAATGGGCCATAACTTTGGCTAGGAAAGGCGGTTTCGGACAAATTGCTTTTTGATTTTGGGTATTTTGGACGTTCTAAAGCCATCGGCACAGGTCTTTCAGCCATCAGGGGTCATTTACATAGGTTTTGGAGCCGTGGAAGTTCTTGGAGCCACGAGGGCCCACTATTTTGAGAACTGTATAGGGTTGCAGGTGTCCATTGGAGGTGAACCAGTAGTCAATCCTGAAGGATTCATGTGTTATGAATCCGGTTTTACAGTCTATTCCACCTGTAGAGACTTCTATTCAGCTCTAAATTCATTTTGAGCATTTAATTAAAACAAGGACAGGCCCATTTGGGAGCCTTGGACCGAGAAGACGTAGCCCAGGAGGGGTGAACTGCTTCATCAACTTATTTTGCATGTGTGGTTGATTTATTTTGCAGAACAAATTCATTTTAATGTGTTAAACAGTAAAAGGAAATAATTCTACTATGCTTAAATGGATCATGAACAGCTGAAAATTTCATTTGTTTCTTTACTGCAAGACATGGGCATCTTTTAAACATGTTTTCTACTGAATTGAATACCTTGCAAACCTTTTTCAAGTAGTTTCAAATTCAGATCAAGTTGGTATCAGAGCTATGTTGTTGTTTCTTTATATCAAAAGTAGGCAAATAAGCTATAGACAGAGCGTGAAATGAGCCAGGAAGCCTTCGAAATGCTCTTGTTATACACTTTCAAGGTAGATAAATTCTCTTTCAGTCAATCTCTCGTGTAGTTGTCTTTCGATTGTTTTTGTGCAAAGATCTTCTAACTGTCTTGCAAGTATTGATGCTTACTAGATTGAAGCTTGAAAGAGGGGAAGGACAATTGACTAGAGAATGAGAGAATCCTCAGTCAAGGAAGGCCAGAGAGCCATCACCTCCACCTTCAATTTCACCCTCAAGAGTCTCAGCAGAAGCTTCAAGAATTTCTGAACATGAAGGAGAAATTCCTCGAGACATGGATCCAAAAGAAGAAGAAAGAGTCTTCACAAAGGCTTTCTTGGACCTCACTAAAATGGTGAGGATATTGTACCAAGAAAGAAATGAGAAACTGGCTGGAGAAGGGTCCAAACATCCACATGAAGGAGAGGGCTCTTCAGGAGGTAAGAAGGATGATGATCATTCCAAGAAAGGACATGGAGCTAATGGTGATCCACCACCCCCATCGTCACCTCCTTCCTCTTCATCCTTGTCTTCTTCTTCTGTGCATAAACATAGATCATCTAGACAAAGTCCTTTTTTGAAGCTTGATGTAAAATTCAAATTACCTATGTTTAATGGTGAAGTGAATGCAGAAAATATTGACAACTGGATTAGGCAGTTGGAAGTTTACTTGAGGATCCAGAATATGCATGATGATGCCACAAAGATTAAGTTGGCTTCTTTGAGAATGGATGGAGCAGCGTTGGTCTGGTGGGATGCCAAGACCAGAGAGGAGATCAAGAAATTTGGTAAGGTTACCTTAACATGGACTGACTTTTTGTTAGCCATTAAAAAACAATTTTATCCTCTTGCTCACATGCAGAAAGCCATTATGAACTTGCAAAATTTCACACAACTTAAGGGTCAGAATGTCCAAGACCACACCCAAGAATTCAGGAGAAGAGCTCTTTTGTTAGGGGCAGATTTATAGACCGAGGAAACCTAGCTCAAGTATATTGGTGGCTTGCATAGCTACCTTAGACACACCATCTTGATGTTTAATCCTACTAGCTTGGATGAGGTTTGAGTCCAAGCTACCCATTTAGAGGCAAGGGGAAAAAACACATTTGAAGAGGGTAGAAACAAGCCCGCCAAGGGGAAAAACAAAGAGAAAACCTCCAAGGGAAAGGGAAAAAAGAATGCATATGTCAAACAGGAGAGTGAGAAAGTGATCTGTAAACATTGTTCTAAACCAGGCCATGAGGAGAAAAACTGTTGGAAATTACATCCTGAAAAAGACCTCAATTTAACAAATCCAAAAGGAAACAGAAAACTGCTGCTACTACATCTACTCCACAAGGTTTAGGGGATGATTCAGGTGATGAAACCAAAATTACAGCCATGGGTTTGAAAAAACTTGAAGGGAAAAGAAATGGAAATTCAAGCGAGCACTAGTAACTCAAACTGTCATGTACAAGCTCCTAATGAGGAAGAAAGAATTGAACTGTTTCATGTGACGGTGATTTCAAAACATAATAAAATTGACACACTTTTTGATAGTGGGTCACAAGCAAACCTTATATTAGAAGACTTTGTCAAGCAGCTTAAACTTGAGACCGTTCCACATCCGAAGCCATATCCACTTGGATGGATTTGCAAGGATGCAAATTTACAAGTTTCAAGAAAGTGCACATTGCGCTTTGCAATTACTGCACACTTTATTGACACAGTTGAACTTGATGTGGTACCTTTTGATATAGCAAGAATTGTTTTGGGAAGTCCTTACTTGTTTGACAGGAAAGCTATCTTTCATCGCCATGAAAACAAATATCATCTTTTCAAAGATGGCAAGGAGTTCATTGTTAGAGCTCATCGCAAGAAGACAAATATAGCGATGGTGAATGCAGGACAGGTAAAAAGGTTGGTCAATTCAAGTAAGAATTTTGTTCTTCTTATGATTAAGCCCAAGGTTGATGTGAATCATGAGTCATTTGACAATTGTGATCCAAAACTTAAATCAGATCTATATGATGTAGTTGATGTATATCATGAGATATTTCAAGAGCCAATAGGTTTGCCTCCTAAGAGGGAGATTCAGCATGAAATCCATTTGCATCTAGATTGTCCTCTTCCAAACATAGGCATGTACCACATGTCTATTATGGAGAATGCTGAAATAAAGAACCAAATCAAGGACTTCTTGGACAAGGGTTTGATAAGGCCAAGTACTTCGCCATGTGGGTCACTGATTGTATTGATTCCAAAGAAAGATGGCACTTGGCGGATGTGTGTTGATTTCAGGGCCTTGAACAAGATAACGGTAAAGAATCATTACCCACTCCCAAGGATATATGATTTGCTAGACCAGCTGAAAGATGCTCGATATTTCACTAAGTTAGACTTGCGCAGTGGATATCATCAAGTAAGAATTGAAGAAAGTGACATTTGGAAGACAACGTTTAAAACCAAACAAGACTCTTGAATGGCTTGTGATGTCGTTTGGTTTGTGCAATGCACCTGCAACTTTCATGCGGGTAATGGATGATGTCTTGCGTCCTTTTAATGATGATTTCATTATTGTCTGATTAGATGATATCTTAATTTTCAGCAAGTCTAGAGAAGATCATGTCATGCATGTTAGGAAAGTACTTGATGTTTTGAAGAAGAATCAGTTATTTCTTAAAATGTCAAATGTGAATTTGGAAAGAATTCTTTGGTTTATTTGGGACACATAGTAGGAGGAGGTGCTTTGAGGATTGATCCTGCTAAAATAGAGGCTATTGTGAATTTGCCTACTCCGAAATCCATAACAGAGATAAGAAGTTTTTTGGGTGCAGCTCAATATTGGAGGAAGTTCATCTCTAACTTCTCTTCTATAGCAGCTCCTATGCATACAGTGACAAGTGTGAAGCATGCTTTCCAATGGGGAGGCAAGTAGCAAAAAGCTTTCGAATCTTTGAAAGAGAATATTAGTTCAGCTTCGGTCCTTGCATTACCAAATTTGAGACATCCATTTGAGATACAAACCTATGCTAGTGATTATGCCATGGGTGCAGTTCTTCTATAGCATGGTAAGCCTACTGCTTTTCATTCTTAAACTTTTAATGGTGTTGTTGTAAATTATCCTACCTATGATAAGGAGTTGTATGCATTGGTACAAAGCGTCAAAAAGTTGAAACACTATTTTATGGGCAAAGAAACTGTTATACATACCGACCATCAGCCCTTATAGTACTTGCAATCACAAAGCAAGTTACAACAGTCATGACACTTCAGATGGATGGGCTTCTTGCAACAGTTCCATTTGGTAATAAGGTATAAGAAAGGTACTCTGAATAAAGTTGTTGATATGCTTTCGAGGCCTATTATTGGTGCTGTTACTTTACTTAAGAATGATTCCATTGTACATGATAGTTACATAGAATAATATGCATCTGATGATGACTTTAAAGATGTGTATGCTAGCTTGAGTAAAGGGAATCATGTATTGGAAAATGACTATCACATGCATAACAATTTGCTGTTTCATTTGGGAAAGTTGTGTATACCACAGGGGGAGAGAATAAATGTCATAAGAGAAGCTCATTCTTCTCTTATTGCTCGCCATTTTGGTGTAAGCAAAATAGTTGCACATCTACAGAGGTATTGCTATTGGCCTCACATGGTAGATTCTGTTTCAAAGTTCATAAGAGGTTATTCATTATGTGCTACAAGCAAGCCTAGTAATAGGAAGCTTGGCTTGTATACTCCTTTTCCGGTACCTTCTAGACCATGGGAGAGCATCTCTATGTATTTTGTAGGAGGTTTGCCAAAATCTAGAAAGCAGCATGAATATTTATATGTAGTAGTTGATCGTTTCAGCAAAATGTGTATACTTATGCCTTGTAAGAAAACTATAATTGCTGAACAAACTGCTGAATTATTTTTTCATCATGTATGGATTCACTTTGGTTTTCCTACTTCCATTATTAGTGACAAGGATTCTAGATTTGTGGGGAATTTTGGTCCAACCTATGGGAGATGATGGACACAAAGTTGAAGAAAAGTATTGCTTTCCATCCGCAAACAGATGGACAAACCGAACTTGTGAACAGAACCATTGTGCACCTCTTGAGAGGATATTGCAGCAATCATCCCAAGCTTTGGGATGAACATTTGCACTACATACGACATGCTTACAACCGTGCTAAGCACTCTTCCACAAACACCTCACTGTTTGAAGTTTGTTTTGGTTACTTGCCCAAATCACCTCTTGATTTCATTCTCGAGAAAGATGTTTCCATTGAGGGACATAGTGATATTGACAAAGCTTGTTCATTCATTGAAAGAATTCAGCAAATGCATCAACAAATTCAAGAACATCTTGAGAAGAGTCAAGGCAAGTATAAGGAAAGACATGACAAGCATAGAGTCGATCACAAATTTCAAGAAGGGGATGAGGTATGGCTGTACATTAGTAAGGAAAGGATGCAAGGAGAAGGTAAAAAGCTGATGCCTATTCATTATGGTCCATTCAAAATCCTCAAGAAGGTTGGAAACAATGCTTTTCAATTAGATTTGCCTTCCTACATGCAAATGTATTCTGTTGTTAATGTGGAGAACTTACGTTTGTATGAACCTCCTTTGATCGCTGATCATGAAAGCACTGTTCAGCTGCCATCTATAGAAGATTTCTCACCAGAATTCTTAGATGAGCTGAAAGAAGATACAATCCTTGACAGAAGGAGACACACTTCAAGGAGGGGCAATGTAGATTATGTTCAGGTTGGTTTCAAAGGCAGCAAACCGAACAAGGCAAAGTGGATGGAGGTGGACAAAGTGAGGGCACTATACCCTCACCTCTTTAACAAGTAGTTGAAGGCTTTTGGGGTCCAAAAGCTTCCCAATGGGGAGGCGTGATCACGGGCTCATGTCCCAAGTGTCATAAAATGCTCAAAATTGAAAGTGCTCAGAATTGGCTCGAACCTAAATGACCAGATATATCTCGTCCTCTTGATTCTGGCGCCGCAAACGGTTCAAAAAATGGTCACCGTATGTGAAAGTTACGTCAAAAACAAAATCGCCCAATAACCCTTAAATTTTGAATTTTCAAAAAAAAATTAAAAAAGGAATATTCCACAGAATATTCCTGGGAATATTCCATGGAATATTCCTTTTGGCGGGCCAATCAAAAGCTGCCACGTGGCAAGCTTGGAGGCCGCAACGTGGCTCAAGTGACGTCAGCAACATGTATGGCATTTAAAAATTTCGGTGGCAGTGAGGTTCGATCTCATGACCTCCCGTGCATCAATCCAACACCTTACCGTTAGGCTACAAAGGCTGCCTTTGAAAACAATGTGAACCATGTGTTATTTAAAGTTTGAAAATGGTTTAGGTGAGAATGAAAGGGACCAGCCCCTAAGGGCTAGCCCCGCCTCCATATGACCTCTGCCCTTGAACCGCGGGCCAAACCCCTAACCACCGACACAAAATCCGAGGTAAACCGCTGAGTTAGTTGTGGTCACATGCGCGATTATAGTCGGAAGTCAAGGTGGAGTTGGCGGACCTGTTGGCAGTGGCGCCAAATTTGGCGGACACCCCAGATTTGGCGGAGCTAACTGGACACTAACTACAGTTAGATCGAGTTCTTTTAGGCTAAACTGGAGGGAATCATTAATGGGCCATAACTTTGGCTAGGAAAGGCGGTTTTGGACGAAGTTCTTTTTGATTTCGGGTATTTTGGACGTTCTGAAGCCATTGGCATAGGTCTTTCAGCCATCAGAGGTCATCTACATAGGTTTTGGAGCCGTGGAAGTTCTTGGAGCCACTAGGGCCAAGTATTGTGAGAACTGTATAGGGTTGCAGGTATCCATTAGAGGTGAACCAGTAGTCAATCCTAATGGATTCATGTGTTCTGAATCCGTTTTTACAGTCTATTCCACCTATAGACACTTCTATTCAGTTGTAAATTCATTTTTAGCATTAAATTAAAACGAGGATAGGCCCATTTGGGAGCCTTGGACCCAGCAGACGTAGCCTAGGAGGGGTGAACTGCTTCATCAACTTCTTTTGCATCTGTGGTTGATTTATTTTTCAAAAAAAATTCGTTTTAATGTGTTAAACAGTAAAAGGAAATAATTCTGCTATGCTTAAATGGATCATGAACAGCTGAAAATTTCATTTGTTTCTTTACTGCAAGACATGGGCATCTTTTAAACATGTTTTCTACTGAATTGAATACATTGCAAACCTTTTTCAAGTAGTTTCAAATTCAAATCACTAGTAGAAGGCCTTTCCAATATGAAGCCTTCTCACTCTCTCATCCAGACTTCAAAAATATAGTCAAAGCAGCTTGGGAAAATTTCACTCCTCGTGAAGGATCAATCATGTATCAATTTCAACAACGACTAAAGAATCTCAAATGGAAAATCAAGCAATGGAATCATTCCACCTTTGGAAATATTTTTCAAGCTCAAAATACACTTAAGCAAAGCATGATTGAGCTCCACTAGAGAATTATCAAGGAAGGGAGAACTGAGACACCAGCAAAACAAGAACAAGATCTTCTTACTCAACTAGATGACAGAAGGAAGCAAGAGGAGATACTATGGAAACAAAAATTGAGAATGAGATGGTTAAAAGAGAGGGAAAGGAATACCAAATTCTTTCATCGCACCACCATCCAGAGACGAATGCATAATAACATTGCACAACTTTAGAATCTGTAGGGAGAAAGAATGGAGGAACATCATGACATTGAGAGGGAACTCCTTACCCATTTTAAATGTATACATCAAGAGCCTCAAGTAAACAGGCAACCCGCCATAAAAAATATTCTTTAGCATGTGCCAAAAATTATAACAGAAGAGCACAATGACCTATTACTTCGACAAGTCACTCTTCTATAAGTCGAATTAGCAATAGCTCAACTAAAATATGGGAAAGCCCCTCGACTTGACGGATTCATATCCAACTTTTTCCATCACTTTTGGGATCTCATCAACTTGGAGGTTTGGAAAGTTGTGGAAGAATCTCGGAATATGCATTGGCTTCTCCCATCTCTAAATGCAACCTTCATAGCTCTCATCCCCAAAGAAGATCAGCCAATCACTTTGGATAAGTTTAGGCCCATCGCAATCTGCAATTTTATATGAAAAATCATCTTGAAAGTGATCACCAACAGACTCAAGGCACTGCTCCCCATACTCATCTCACAGGAACAATCAGGATATGTGGAGGGACGTCAAATCTAATTCTGATTCATGAGATCATTCACTCCCTAAAGCACAACAAATAGGTAGGTATGCTTCTCAAAATTGACTTATCTAAAGCATTTGAAAAATTAAGCTAGACATATATAAAACAAATGCTTACAACCTTTGGCTTCAACCCAACATCCGTAGATGGGTCATGAATCTTATATCATCCACCTTTTTCTCCATCTTGGTAAAGGGAATCCCCTCCTGCCCCTTCTCCACCTCTAGAGGCATTAGTCAAGGCAATCCCCTCTCCCCTTTTCTTTTTGTCCTCATGGCAGAAGGCTTAGGTCATCTTATAAAGCATGCTCTTCATACTCAAAACCTTAGAGGCATTTCTATCCACGAAACCTCTTCCATCACTCATCAACAATTCGTGGATGATAATATTTTGTTTGGGCACCCTTCAGTCCAAGAAGCTCACACACTCAAATCCTTGTTAGATACCTTCTCTAAGGCTTCAAGAACTACCATTAACACTGTTAAGTCTCAAATATTCTTCTTTCATACTCCCTCAGTAACATAAAGAAAGATAGCAAGCATCCTAGGTTTTACTATCGCCAATCTTATCTCCAAATACTTGGGCACACCATTGACTCACTCTACTATAAAGCATTCATCTTGGCATCTACTCCTAGAAAAAATTGAAGGCCGCCTATCTCTATGGACTTATAGAGCCCTCAATATGGCAAGCCGACCCGTTCTTGTCAAAGCGATACTATAATCTATGCCTCTATACCTTTTCTGTGTTCTCGCAACGCTGAAATGAGTGCTCAAAAAGATCAAAAACATACAATGTAACTTTCTGTGGGGATCCTCAGGGAAAAATCACAAATGGGTCCTAGTTAAATGGTAGACTATTTGCACACCAAAAAAGCAAGGAGGCCTTGGATTGCGGGATCCTCAGCATAGTAATGCAATGATGGGGACAAGACTATGGTGGCAATGGTTATCATCCCCACACACACCATGGACCAAATTATGGGCTGCAAAATATGCAAATAATCGACCACTGAAAGAGCTTATCCGACTCACAAATAATGATGCAGGCTCTCTAATTTGGAATGTGGCAAAACAACACAGGGCAATGATACAACAACACAATTTTTGGGAAATTAGAGACAGTTGCACTGCTAGATTTTGGGTTGACTCATGGCAACAACGACCCAAATTATTAGAAGCCATCCATCCCAAAAATCTTGAGGAAAATGCCATTCATCAGAATGACAAAGTCTCTTAGCACTAGACTTAACATGACAACTAGGGATACAGGCAATGGAAAAAGGCAGAGTAGATAATTCCATAAGAAATGAAGGACTTCTACAAAGCAATGGACACAAAGCTCAACAATAGGAAAATTGGATATTCAGATAAAAAGGACATTTTAAGATGGGGATATACCATGCGGGGAATTTTTTTCAACTAAGGAGGCATATGGTCTGATGATTCAAACTCAAGAACCTGTGGACCTAGTCTGGGAACATATGCGGACCACTCGAATATGGCCCAAATTATCCACTTTCATATGGTTGCTTTGTCATAGAAGAATTCTCACATGGGATAATCTCATTAAAAGAGGGTTCCATGGACCCTCATATTGCCCCAATTGAAATCAGCAAAACGAAACCATTCAACACCTCATGGATTCATGCAACTTGGCCAACAAATTATGGGAAAAAATCAGCTCCAAATGTCAAAGAACATGCAGAGCTTGAGGGGACATTATCAACACCATTCATAACTGGGTCTCCACTCCCTACAACAACAAGCTACTAAATTCTCTATGGCAAATCCTCTTGGGACTGCTTCTTTGGACTATTTGGAAGGAAAGAAATAAGTGGATCCTTAAGAATCAGTGCACTCCCCTAGACATCATTTGGAGTAGTTTATGCTAGAATATTCAAGAAACCTTGGCTCTCTAGAAGTGGAAGGGAGACAATCTCCCCACTCAAGCATAGGAATGGAATATTTGGGAGAATTTGAATATCTGAATTCCACCGATTCAAGATGATCTCAACATCTCCACCACCACTCCTAGCCCTTCCACTCAATGGAATCCCCCTCCAATAGGTATGATCAAGTTAAAATTTGATGGCACCTCAGAAGGCAACCCGGGCAAAGCAAGATATGGAGGTATATTGAGGAATCATGAAGGCACCCCTCTTCTAATTTATTTTGGATCAATTGGCTTGGATATGATAACTGAGCAGAACTAGAAGCTCTATGGTAGGGTATTTGTTTGGTGCATAAACACAACTTTCACGCTGTTGTGATTGAAGGGGATTCCCAAATCCTCATCAACATGGCTAATCATATTCAACTGGGAACCCCGGCTTCTAAAGTGGCTACGAGTTGGAGGCTCGTGGCTCGTTTAGAACTCATTGAGCAGTGGTTAAAAAATAGAAGAGCGATCACCTTCAATCATGTCAAGAGGGAAGGCAACAAGGTAGTTGATATTTTGGAAAATATAGGGGTAGACAATGATCAAGGACTTAGATCAATATCCCTCACCATCCTTAATGACATCACTCAATTACACGAATGCACTGTCATGGTGCACAAAGAAGCAAAACTCCCGGATGCGAGTGTTCACAACGAATGATGTGATGCCTAAGATAAGGGACAATAAGTGGCATAGCCACATGGCCACCCGTAAGCCCACTCAAAGAGCAATAAAAATGGTTTACAACATTCTTAAATGTGATTCAATGAGGCACACACACCAACCTACCAATGACATCCCACCTCAACTTTGCAAAATGGAAGCCACAAATGCTCTTCGGCTTGCTCATGCTCCTCCGCCTCTGAATTGAAAGTGCCCCCTGGCCGTCGTGGAGCGAAGCACTCACACGACAACAGGAAGGAGATGCAGTATTATCTAATGTATAGATTTTGGGAAGGGCAACCACTATTCGTAGAGCTTGCTATGTGACCTGACCATCGCTTCTAAGCCTTCCACCTTTGATAACACCACCCAAATTGACCCTTTCTACTCAGTGACTACTCCTCACAGTCAATACCTTTCACCCTACACAATTATGCCTCAGTTGCGCCAGTGAATGCGTAGCAGGAGGGGAAAAAGCAGAGGCAGAATGCCACATTCTTCACCCTCAAGGGTATCTAACTCATCCTCCCCCTCGTCAAATTACCTCTCGGATCATTATTCTAATACACGTAGTGGCAGAGGTTGCACTCACACTGTTCACTCCCAGCCTTTGCAAACCTATCCTACAGCTACTGTTCTCCCTCTCAGCCCTCAGCAATCCAATTATACAACTCAATTCACTTACCACTACTCTTTGGATTGACCTCTTATCAAGGCCACCATTACAGTCACGTTTTAGGAGGAACCCTCCATCGAGGAAGGATGTCCAGCTCACGCAAGGGAGAAGAAGGATATTACTCAGGGCAAGCCTTCGGTAGCACATCCAACTCGTGCAATGAAGAAGAAGGATAATGCTCAGGGTGAGCCTTCTGTAGCAGAGCAGAAGTGAGAAAATCTCGCGAAGGACAACACCGGTGAACAACCGAAAGACACGGATGACCTCGATGCCTACATGTGTCTAATTCTTGAAGAACACCTATCGACACCAAATGACGATTAAACCAGCACGTGTCTTCAAGTTTCAGGTTCTTGACACCTAGTCTTATGGATTTATTTTTGCATTTTTGAACAAAATAGTTAGTTTTGAAGCTATTTTTAATAGAATATCAATCTATGTACACAATTCAGTTTCCCCTATGAGGGCAACAAATCTATTTTGGACTAGACTAGTTTCCCTCTTTTGAGAAGTCTTCATTATGTTTTGGATGCAATATGCCATTAACCTTGGCTAAGAACTACATAAGCCAATTCCTCCATGTATCATTTTGTTACAGTAATAGATTTTAGACATATTTAGAAAAAAAAATAGAAGAGATTTGTAAAATACATAGAAATTTGGCTCGAGAGGAACTGCTCACATATTAAAATATACTCATCATAAATTAAACTTGTAGAATGACAATGATCATCCTCATGTTTAAAAAATATTGGCATCTTGCATTTAAGCACTACTATTTCTTTCTTCTCATGAAGACATTCTCCAAACCATCTATTGAACTCACTTTGGTGCTTCTTAAGCTTCCTGAATATAATACTTCTTCACTAAAGAAAATTATATTTCTAGAAATAATTTAATTTTCTTTGTGATGATAGAGGCCATAATGTAGCATATCTTGACCTATAAATACATAATCTTAGACCAAATAAGGCCTCCATACGAGAATGGAAATTAATGTGCATTTTTTGGGTGGGGATTTCAGAATAGGAGAAACCACAAAATTTAAACTTCTCCAAGTAGGGATATGTTTCCTCATTTCGACCCTTAAGTGTTGAAATTTCATTTGAGATATATTGAGGTTCAAATGTGAAGTTCCTATTTTGTACCTTTGAATAAAATTTGAGTGTAGAGACATCATCCATGATATTTTTTCGTGTGTTGCCATAGCTCCAGTAATAGGTAAAAATCACGCACATAGGAAAATTGAGAAAGCATCGAAGGAATATGTAAGCCTATAAATCTTGTAAACAATTTTAATACTAAGAGGGGTGTGAATGAGTACTAAGGCTAATTTAAACTTTTATGTCAACTTATATTTACTCATTGAAAAATGGCATCTATTATATGAGAGTAACCATTAACAAACCATAACAACAACCATGTCCACCGATACAAGCATAAAGATCCTGAGAAACAAACAAATGAGACATAAACGTTTAACATGGAAACAATTCCATGAAAAAAACCACCAAAGGTTGCTCTTGTTATTGATGTTAAAATGACAGCACCTACTCTATTACATCAATCTGTTTGTGAGCCACCACTTAGAGGAAGAACCAACTCCCTATGATTATTTGCTACCACCCACTGGCAGAAAGCACCAAATCCCTACTTTTTCAGACACATGATCAACCTATTAGAAACACTAGTTGAAGCACCAACTTGTAGGAGGCACCAACCTCGAAGCCTTCTCAGGCACCAACTAGAGATGGAACCACCAACTTCCTGTATGTATGCTCCAATCCACACTCAAAAGAAAACTTATTTATCACTCTAATTGGCCTTTGTGGATGTTTTCAGCTTATTTTTCTTATTTTCTATTGGCCCACTCATCATTCTATGTCCTATGCTCACTCTTCAACAACCCATTATTCTACTCCACAACATTCACTAATACAAATCCCACTCAACATTCTATGTCCTCTACTCACTCCGAACCAACCCATTGTTCTAGTCAACATCATTCGCTAATACACAACCCACTCAACACCTTGTGTTGATTGCAACATCATACTTCTTCTCTGGCCCATTTCTCTCAACAACATACATTCAACCGTCAACCCCTTCTATTCCATAGGCTCTCTCTGCGTTTCACATAGTAGCACTGACTCACTCTGGAGCTTTTTCCTCTACATAAGCACTCTCAGCCTCTCTTTATATATTTGGTGGGCTTGGCCTCTCCTCATCCATGCACACATACCAATAGAGCTCTCCACACAACTCACTAGAAACAATGTTGCTTCCCCCACTCTTGCTCAACTGCAATCTTTGGTTTTGTTTCACTGAAACAAAATGACCATTATTCTATCTTTGAGCGATCATTTTTCCATTCATGCTACCAAAGTGTACTTCTGCACTTAGCACTCCTTCCTATTTTTGCGTCTAATACATGGTCACTATAGCCTCATGAACTTGTAATAATGGGCTTTGTTCTCTCACTCATTGTTTATACATTGAACATGAGAACGTGCACTTGTGTGTTTGCATGCTTAGACATAAATCCTCAGTCAACTTGCACCCTCCAACAAGGTTGTTGGTCTTTCTCTGAAGAAATCTCTTGTCCCTCAGGCTCTGATATTCTTTGAATTTTTCATAGCTTGGGAGCAAGCTCAGGGATGGCTTGTCTCATCTCATGACAAATTCCATTATTTCATCTTGTGCAATCATGGATCTATCTTCTCTTCAAGTCGGAAGTTTTTGCAGTTGTCATTATTCCAACAACCAATTATTTTGTGCCCATTTACTCTTAGTTGTTGACTTATTCATCCTTTAGACACCTCTAGCCTACAATTTAGTAGCCCCACATATCGTAGCTTTATTAATATGATGTTATAAAAATTCGAGATTTTGAAATTCTGATCGTGGCCTTTAGCCCATTTTTCTTTGCCTCTTATTGTTTTTCCACCATAGGACTTGGTGTTGTGGCCAACGACATAGAACTTATGTGTTAGGTCATTTAGGATACTATCAAGGGATTATCTCCTTTTGTTCTTTCTCTATGCCCTTGGTTTTTTGGTCTCCATGACTCAATGCCAACAACATTGGAAGCTCCCTGTATCAATGATTTTTCAAATTTCAATTAGAGAGGAGTTACAAAAATATGACCTCTAAAATAACTTCCCATGTGGCATCTCCAAAACACTTAGGTGCTAAGCCTTGCACTACATCGTTGGTTCTTTGTGCTCAACAACCAAATCCAAACATCATTAGAAGCTCCTTGCTTCAGAGATTTCTCATATTTGAATTAGAGAGGAGTTACAAAAACTCCAACCTCCAAAATACACTTCACACATGGCATCTCTATCGAATTTAGGTGCTAAGACTTGCTCTATGCCCTTGGTTCTTTGTGCTTCACGACCAAACACCAACAAAATCACAGCTCCATGTATCGAAACTTTCTAAAAAATGCAATTGCTATGGACTTATGAAATATTTGATCTACAATATACTTCAAGGGTGACATCATTCTCATGTCATCAACCTCATGTGGCATCTCCTTAGTGGTGAAACATGTCACCAATATTTTCTGTGTTAGGCCACTCAACAATGTTGAAATTGACTACCATGTATCCTCCCTACATCCATGTCATGCTGATGTCATCTACCACCAACAGATCTTGAGGGCCAATCAAACACTGCCATGTGTCATCTCCCATGAGGGAGAAAAGGGTACCTTGATCCTTTATTTTGCAAACAATTTCCTTTATAAATCTCTGCTCCCTGAAACCCTCCATGATTTTCAAAAAAATTAATTTATAAGAAGTTATGAAATTTTGAAATTTTGAAGTTCCAAAATTTCATTCTCTAAAATTCCTACCTTCCTTGGTTTTAAGGTTCCAAAGTTTGCAGTCTGAAATTCAACATGCTTCCTTCATTCAATTCTATCTTAGGTTTCTTTTAAATATATATTTGAAGCTCCAATCTTCCAACCTTCTGACATCAAAATTTTTTGCCCTTCTGACATCCTCAAATTCCATCATCGCGAGATTGTGACCCTCGAAAACTCTCACACTCACGCGTTCTTAGGTTTCGAAATTCAGGGATCTGATATTCGGCATGCTTTTGATTTACTAATACTTTTACCCTTTGAGATTCCAGCCCTCTGATGTTCCAAGGTTCCAAGATTTAGGGATCTGATATTCAGCCTGCTTCTAATTGACTAAGATTGTGACCCTCAAAAGTTCCGAAGTTCTGAAATTTCGATACTTCGGTTATCAATAAATTTTGATCCCAAGATCCATTTCTAGACTTCCACGTATTGTTGGGAATCTATTTCTGAGCATTAACCACCTATATTATCTCCAAGGGTATCTAGTTTTCTCTCGTGAGGTAGAATATCTTCTAAAGCATGGGACTGTCAACCACCATAGTCATAATTTTGTGGATACTCCAATAGGCCTCTTACTGTGATGTCTCTACATAGCATTGCACCAACCATGGGACTCCCCATGAGCTTGATACGCCAAGTGAATATATGCTATCATCTGACACTATCATAGCTCACATGGTGGAAATCAATGTTTCTTTTCCTAACATCATGCTAGCACATACATCCATGTTAATCTCATTGACATCAATGCCGGCAAACTTGCTAATTGTTAGCAAATTCCTAATGTAAACTTCCCAACTTGATCTACGAGCATGATTGTTGACATCAATGGAAACACACTTACTACCACTAGCCACATAGGCAATGCCAACTGTCCAACAATCTCCCCCTTTGGCATTGATCGAAACACCTCTTCACTTCTCGACATTGATGGCCAATCCTCTTTCGACTTCCACACATCTGCTTGCATGAGACACCAATGGATTTTTATCCTCTTCTTGGGCCATCACAACTTGTTCTCCAATAAGATTCTCCCCCCTTTTACATTAATGAAAAAGGGATACATGATACTTCTTCTCCCCCATCTAACCAATGACTATAGATGACGAGGGTCTATCTTCTATTGTGAATTCTGCTATGTAGACTTCTCTTCAATGGTTAATAGATGTTATTGCTCTAAAAGTAGAAATATGTGATATGCTCCCGCTAAACATATATGGATTTTGCTTTTAATTCCTCTAGTTTTTGACACGATATGGTTGGTGGCTAAATACTATTTTTTCCAATCCATCTTTTTCACCAATTAAAGAGAAATTGATACCAACTAAAATTACTCTCACTATGGTTGTTGCTGAAAATTCCAATCATTAGTGATGATTTGAGATTGTTTTTCACTATCACTACTGCTTCATCCTCTATGCTCACTTTTCATGAGCATCTACATGGGGACTGAGCTTGTGGGCATTTTTTGTTTGAGATATTCTTGTCATTCCACCCTTATGTGGTAGCTAATTTTCATTACACAACATAAAATTTTGTTGTGTACTCCCCCTCAAACCTAGCGAGCTTCACTCCTCCTCTATCTTTCAATATTTATACCTTTGAATTAAACAAGTACATTACTGTAATCACCAAGGGGACTTGAACATACCTTAAATAAGAAGATGCACCTTTATGTCTATTCTTTCTAGCATCATGCATCTGACTTATTTGACCTCCCTTGAGGCCATTCTCTTTCTTTACTCAATAAAAACATAGGATTTACTCCACCTGAGAAGATCATCTTCCTCCTTCTTTCAAACCTTCAATGTTCAAGTCATGAGAGGAGAATTAATTTTCAACTTCTTCTTTTCCCATGCTTGGGATTCCTCTTGGTTGCACATGGCTAGAGGAAAATTCTCCTTCAATTCATCTTTCTTAACCAATATCTTCTTGCTTCCTTTTTTTCTTACACAGAGTTCTACTACAAGAGTAAGAGGATCATTCTTCCTAGTTTTCTTCTTATTCATCTTTCTCCTTTGATATTGAGCACTAGAGATAAACTTGTATTCCTCTACTCCACTATTTCTTCTTGTCTTCAAATCCCGAGCTATTGCACTTGCATGCATATGCTGAGAATAATCATTTTTTGCCCCATATATGAAGCGTTTTGCCTCATGCCCAAAGTTGCGACAGTTGTAGTGTTCGATTTGGCTTAATAATGGGGAAGAGCAGTTACTTTTCTTGACAACACTCTTTTCAAGACTTCTATTAATATTAGCATGCATTCTCCTATCATCTTTATGCATTGTTAGGTCAAGTCTAGCCAAGGAATCACACTTTCTTCCATGTCATCTATAGTGTATGGCCTTATGCCCAAAATTATTGCAATAAAAACAATACCCATAAAAGGGATTTTGAGCACTGAAGAAACATTTTCTTTGATAGCTTTGTCTTTGAATGGGAAAGGAGCTCTGCTAGTTTCTCACATGCCTTACATGGCATTTTGCATTACTTCCTTTCATTACCCCTTGTTCTTGTTGTTGGAATTTCTAAGTCTCACACATTAGAAACCCTTCATGCACTTTACTGATTTATCCTTACCTACTTGTTTCGTTAACTAACAAGTTATTTACCATGTAAATACTCGAAATAAATACAAGTACATGCTCAACACATTACAAATCATCAACTAAAGGAAATAGAAACAAACAAATAGAAAGAAGCACACAAGTGAGACCGTTGTTTCTGGACTAATGTCCCCGGAAACAGAAAATGTAGGAAAACCGTTGTAGCAATCTAAGCATTTGATTTATTAAGTAGTTTCAGAATACAATCTGGGTGCCAAATCTAGCTCACCCAATAAATACAAAACTCAGTAGTAGCACCTCTCAACTTGGAAGTAGATGTTTCGGCTGAAACCCTAGATAAACACTTCAGCAACTTCACAGCTCCAATTTGCCCGATGAAACCCTAGCATTAGCATTTAGGGACCACATCAGCACTTTCTGACCCAGCGTTAGCCTAATGTCACTCTAGATTGGCCTGCGTCAGCATTTGGAGGCACTGCGTCAGTCCTCGCGCCCTCTACGTCACTTGTGTTGGCCCTCTAAGGCCCTACGAAGCTCTTGGATACCTCTGTGTGAGCTCTAGCAGGCTCTGCGTGAACCCTTGGCTGGTTCTGCATCCATCTCTCTGAATACTACGGTGATCCTCCCAGTGCTATCTCTGCCTCTTTGCTTCTATATTCACTACCACTAAGCTACAAATATGATCACTCTCTCAACTTTCTCACCAAACCAAGCCCCAAAAAGTCAAAATATTGATCTCTTGGTGTCTTCTCCAAGTCACCCTCAACCCTCCCCTCATACTTTTCTCATTGACAAATCAACAGCCGAGATTAAGTCCCTAATCAAAGGCTAAGTTTAGATCTGGCTTGATCCATGACTTTTGGATCATTCTAACAAAGTTTTATATTAATTCACATCAATATTTTATTTTCCCGAAGTTTAGACTTAGCGACTCCATTAAAAATATTAAGAATTTTAATATCTCCCAAACTATTTAGAATCATCTCAAACCCTTTCTGGGCATTGGTGATCTCATGATCCTTAGCCTCTCCACCAATTTTTGTGTCTAGATCACATCCGATTCTACCCCAAATCAACACTTTCTTGGTTGTCTTCTGCTGTTCTTGTTGTTGTTTCTTCCTACCAATTTTTGTTGCCCTATATTTCCTTATGATTTCTAGACAACAACTTCTTTCGATTTGTTGTTGTTGGAACCTCGATTTTCCTTTATCTAGGAAGTTGACCCTTCAGCCTTCAAAACATTGGAGCTTTTTTTTCTTTGTAACGTAAACTAGATTTAATGAGAGAAGATCTATACTTCAGAAGCGTATCATTCAAAGCCTTTGTGCTCTCCTCAAGCTTATGGTAATGAGACAACTCTTCATTTGACTTTTCTAAGTCATGTCTCAATTATACTACTACAACTTGTAGTCTCTTACAGTGAGCTTCTCTTTCATCTGGCTGAATGGTTAAACTTCCATTAAATATGCTAGCCTATTCTTGTTGACCATTTAGATCAACTATTGTTTTCCTCAACTTTTGTTTTGCGCGAGATCCCCCAAAGGAAGTTTTGGGGCTAAGATCCCATATTTTGTTGCAATTTTGTAATTCAAATGTAAAGACTTCGCATTTTGTGGTTACAAAGCACGTAGTTTTTAAAGAGTCATAAGGTTGTCTACCCTTATTTTGAAAATGTAATGTTGGCTATAGAAAATATATCCATGCACCACAAAGCATGGGATTGTATAAATAGAGCTAAGCTCTAATTAGTTAAAAAAAACTAATCAATGATGAAGAATTGAGTCATATCTTTGGAGCAGAATTCTAGGTTGGGTTGTAGTGTAGGTAGAGGGTCTGTTGCTGAGTGCATAGAGGCTTAGAAGTTTGTAGCTGAGTGTGCAGTAATGATCTCGAATTAGCAATAAAGAGAAGTATTCTATAACTTATGCATCTTTATTTCCTATTTATGAATCTGTTATATTAGGTATGAATTTCACTTCTAATGCTTATATGATGCGCGGATGTGTATAATTGTATTGGCTAAGTGAACACAAGTAAGAACATATGTTTATGTGAAAAAAATAAGATCTATTAATAATATAAGTAAGATGCTTAGCATAGTTTAGGAGATATCACAGTTCGCTACCCTACTAGTGCAAAAGGACTTCGGCCCCCAGTTAGTGGTGCGCAAAAGCCAATTGTAACAGTTCGCGAAGGTACTAAATGGTAAAGAAGAGGGATAAGCAACCTACACAAAGGCATGTATAGTTGGAATAAACTGACATCACAACCATCTCAAGGGTGTGGAAGCTTGGTTCCAACATCCCCCCGTACTGTTTCAGGCAAGACTTCAGTCTGTGCTTTGTGGGTTGATGCCGAAAGGGCTAGTAGTGTAGGGATTTGTTTGGCTAACCAATGTTGAATGTGGCTCAGGCCCCCACAAGCCAACAAATGGTTTCATTGCTGGGACCGGAATTTGCATAAGAGATGTGTGATGTCGTATCATTAGAATCCAACTAAGAAAGAAATCAAAGGTAGGTTGGACACAAGGATTCACGAGTTCGTGACACAAGAAAATAGAAACTCGCAACTCTTAAAAGCATAGTGGCTAGATAGGTACATGTATATGGAGATCTACGAAATATTTTTCATGTCCTTCCCTACTGATCTATACGAGTAAATCATGAATTTAGTAGATAGCCAAGGAAGGTGGATAATTGATGGTCCTATTATGTGGACCCCAAAGCTAGTGTGAAGGATGGAAGTGTCGGAGGATAAGATTGTGCACATTGTCGATCATTGGCTTGATCACATTATAGGAGCATTTGTGACTGAGTTCATGGTTAACACCTTAGTCAGCTATAGCGATGCACAACGATGCTTTTTCCAAGGACTGTGAGGTAAGTAGGTAAAATCTTTGAATACTTGGATTAAAATGCTATTGTGCGAAAAGTCGGTTATGTAGCTACATTGATGTTCGGGTCTACGAGAAGTGGAAGAATTTACAGAAATGAAGGAACCAAGGGTCCAGAGCATAGCCCCTTGATTTCACCTCCACAAGGGGACGAAGAAGGGATTGTGAAGGTCTCCATACGAAGTGCTATTCAGTTGATAAGACAAGTATTTCTATGAATTCTAGCTCCACCCACACCACCACCAGCTTCACCTCCATCACCTTCAACTTCACCCATACCACCTCTGCCTCCATTGCAATTCAATATGGCAAACACGGTGAAGTTTCCTTTGTTCAGAGGCTTGAGAAATGAGGACCCAAACCAATTCTTGTTCATTGTGAGGGCTATATGGGAAGCTCAAGATGTTGTAGATGAGCATATAAAGAAAGAGACATTGGTTAGTGCTCTACAAGATCACGCGCTAACTTGGGATATTAAGTACTCTAGCAATAATATTAAGTACTCTAGCAATAACCTAAATTCTAGATCAGAGGCTGAAATGTATGATCCATGAAGCCAACATAAATTTGACAGATGGAAAGCATCGCGAGTGGTTTTTGGCTTCGCTACTACCACACCTAAGAAGTGTGTTGTCACAACAGAAGATAACAACTCAGGCAGAGGCCATGGATATTTCCATGAGACTACATGGGACTCTGATGCAAGATCCTAATCTAGGAGTTCAGCAGATCCACGCATAAATGAAGAACCTATGCCTTGAGATGCAAAGCTTGAAGCAAGATAGGACAGTTCAGCGAGAGGTTCACAAAGAAGTATGGTGCGTAAAATGCAAGAGTTAGTGTCATGACAAAGACCACTACCTGATCTTTACAAATTACCTTGCAGGAGGAGGACCAATGCCTTTAAGGCCAGAAGCTCAAGCAAGACATAGTAGAACACCTACTTTGTGGTGCGCTATGTGTCAAATAGTTAGAAAGCATGCCATGGATAACTACCACTTGTTACAGAAGTATATGAAAACTCCGCAACAGTTATTCTATAGCTTTTGTAGATCGATGGGACATGACAAGCATACTTGTAGGAGCTATTAATTGATGATGGATAGAACTCCTTCCTACAGGGTTTAGGCCAAAACATGGCCCCTTGAATAGAATGCAGGAATGATGCAGACAGGATTTCAGGGGAATGGGCGAGGCCAAGGAGGAGGAGGACCTTGTAGAGGTTGAGGACAATTGATTTGCTACAATTATGGAGGACCAAGACACTATGCCTGTGATTGGGCTAGTCCAACATGTTCGTCATGCAAGTACTGCACACTCTGTCATCATGAAACACAAGATTGTCCTACGCTGATAGCTAGAATACATGTCAAAGAGTCACTACAACCTCCCCTGGCTCAGAACCTATAGATGATGAGATCTGAGCTATGCGAGGAAGATTTGAACATAAATATAGTGCTCCAAAGTGGAATCGCAACGGGAGATGACAAGGGGAAACAGCCAGGAGACAGTACCTTCATTCACAAAGACCTGATGAAAGAGGCTAATTTTGATTTGGAGCGCGCTTGGAAAACCTTCATGGAAGCTAAGAAGAGCTTCGCTGAAGCCTCCACTTTAGGAAGTAAAGATAAGCTTGAGCCGGAGATGAACCCCTCTATGCTCATTACTTTCGTCAAAACCTGTATGAAGTTACTACGTGATAGTAAGGCTTTGAAAGGGTGATAGGAACTCATCAACAAATCTACTAGGATTGCGCCAGGAGAACCATGTGTAGCCCAAAAATCGGAAAGCATAAAACAAGGATGGGGCGTGAAATGAGACTCACCACGCAGATTGGAGAATACGAGATGGATCAAGTCATTCTAGCTTTGGGATTAGATGCGAATGCTTTACCGAAACAAACATTGGAGTGAATGAGAAGATATGCACTGCAATGGTCTTTGATTCTGCTAAGGATGGTGAATAAACATAAAATCATACCCATGGGGTGATTGCAGGGAGTAACCATGGATATTGAGGGAGCGACTGTGATGGAAGATTTTGAAGTAATAAAGATTGTTGATGACAACAATCCCTACCCTGCCCTCGTGGGAATTGACTGGGCTACTGATATGAATAGGGTAAGCAATCTAAAGAAGTGAAAGATGATATTTGAGAAGAAATCATTACGCATAATAATACCCCTAGACCCTGCTGAAGGATGGCACTATACAGAACCAATCTGCGACTATGAGAGTGATAATGATTTGGACTGCATCTATAAGATAAGATCTAGAGACCAAGACTCGCTAAATGCCATCGCAGATGGGTGGATTCCATGGGAGCACGAGAGTTCCTACACTTCATATTCTAATGAAGAAATAGAACATTGGTAGAATCGGTTACACAAAGTAACTACATTGAATTGCAATATGATGACCCAGTCGTTACGTTGTGTGTCATCAGAAGAAAGGAATATGCCTACCTATGATGGTCTGAATGAGGAAGATACCTTCTTGGATGCATTTGAAAGGGAGGTGCCATAGAAACAATGGTTCCAGGCCTTGGACTAGGTACTGCATGCAACACCCACAAGATGGTGGAGTACACACAAAGGAAGCTTTGACAATTGGCGCAAATGTAGGAGAATAATGCAAGCACGATTTGGGAAACCTAAGATGCGACTTATAGACAAGTATGATGTATATAGTGATCCATGCACATGGATGCAAGCCTATGGAGAAAAGCCCCAACTTGAGGAGATGCACATGTACTCAACACTGCAGTACCTGGTCAATAAGCCTTTGTTGGGGGGGCAATTTGCAGATGGCTCTTATTGTTCCAGGAGTATGATTTTGAAGTTGTTGTGAAGCTTGGATGATTGAACATAGGACCAGACCACCTATCACGCATGGAGACAGGGGAGGAAGCTACTAGTTTGGAGGAATGATTACCTCACATGCAACTCTTTGCCGTGCGCATCACATATGGACATTTTGAATATGTAATACACTTTCTAACAGCTGGAACTATGCCAGAAGGATACTCTGTCCACCAAAAGAAGGAATTAGTGGTGCACGCAATAGATTTCTCTATCATTGCTTGGCATCTATACAAGATGGGGAATGATGAAATACTGAGGAAGTATGTGCCCAAGCTTGAACGACGCAGGATCCTCACAAATTCTCATGGGGTCACAGTGGGAGGACATTATGCAGGAAGATAAACTGCATAGAAGATTTTATGTGCCGGGTTGTTGTGGCCAACCCTTCATTAGGATTCAAAAGCATATTGTAAGGTTTGTGATGTATGTCAGCGAATAGGTAGGCCATCGCGGAGGGATGAAATGCCTTTGAATCCACAAATGACATTGCAACCCTTCGAAAAGTGGGCAATAGATTTTGTAGGACCTATTCAGCCCCAAGGAAGGACAAGCGCGAGGTACATTATCACTGTGATAGAGTACTTGACGCATTGGGTAGAAGCGTAGTTGGTGAAGGATTGCACAGCCACAACTACCGCGAAGTTTCTATTTGAACATGTACTCAAGCTCATACATGCTCAACATTGGAATGAGCCGCCTTACTTATTGTGGGTTAAACAAGTTGAATGCGGCATGAGAAAGAATGTTAAGGTCTGAGTCCGTTGGTTTTATCGACCAAAGGTCTGAAAACATGGGCAGCTCCTATTCCATGGTGCCAAAGACATTTTCTTGTCAGACCACTATGAAACCCAATCTTGCACAACATTAGGTGCTTCGAATAAAATGCACGTTGTATTCAAAGTGTCAAAAGTAGTCTTCTCTGTTCACACTTTTGAGTTTCACATAATTCTTGAAATTGTGGACTACACATATATCCTCAATGGTGACCAAGATCTGGGTGTCATAGTGGTCCTACAAGAAAATCTCCTTGGCACCATGGAATAGGCACCGCCCATGTTTTGAGCCTGGTTGATAAAACTAGTGGACTCGGACCTTCATATTCTTTCTCTCGTAGCAGTCAATTTGTTCAACCCATGCTACATAAGGCGGATCGTTTCGATGTTGAGCGTGCATAAGAACTGAGTCTCTCACTGTTAAAAAAAAATGATGGTTGACCAGGTGGATTTTAGTTTAGGGTATATGTTAACTAAAGGCATAATTTGACAAAAACAAATCGTTATTTCTTTTAGCTACTGCATATCTTTAATGACCTTGTTGTTACTCTCCACGATGCAACATTGCAACAACTCCTTTGTCTTCACACACTTCACCATTGCAGTTATTCGAAACTTAATCTAAGCCATGAACACTCTGAAAGCACAACACAACAGATATTTTTTGGCCTATTGTAGGGAAAATTTTCACATCATGCTAATACTTTTGTTTCGTCCTTTTCACCTGAAGCTGGCTACAATTCAAACCCTATCTCCAGCAAGACCAAAGCGGTATCCTTTTGCAAATTAGTTCAGGTAGGCTCGAAGATCTAGAAGATCACAAAGTGAGTGTATGCAACCTTCACTAGCAAGGTATTCGTGAAAAAAAGATGGAGGAAGAAAATTACTCTACCATTGTGAAAACGATGGAGGGAGAAAATTACACTTGCAAAGAAATAAAAGCTTCACCTTGCCCTTTATATCGAATTATTCATTTGCTAGCAAGGATAAATGTATGGGACATATTAATGCACTCCATTACCAATGGAGGTTGTGATCAATGCCTAAATACTTCCACAGTTTTATCTCTTATATCAAATGCAGAATTCAATGTAAAGGGAAATCAACATTTTCAAATTGGAATTCAACATCTAGTGGGAAGTGATTAATTAACAGCTAGTGTAAGAAGCTTTTCTTTCTTTGCATCTGTGATTTTTTATGCATTTATTTTTTGATAATGGTATCGATTATTAAGCTCTTTTTATTTCGTAGATACATTACAAATCATGGTTTCATATACGCCTTTGTGATCTTTTTATCTCTTTGGACCCAATGATTAAAAATATATGCCTTGAATTTCTCGAAAACATAATTATAGTTGTCCACGCTGAAAAAAATGCAGGCCTCATAGAGGTTAAGTTATATGTGCCCCAAATTTAGGATTTTAATGACTTGAATATAATTGACGATTTCCATTGGGAAGAGCACCCACTAGTCTATGAAACAACAACTAAGATGCAAAGTCATAGTGATCACCCACCATATCTATAAGGTTCCTCCTTTGAAAGAAATATATGGGCTTTTGTGTTGATTAAAATATAAAATATTGTCTATTAAGATTTTCTATAGATATCACATAAAGAACAAAGCCTCAAAGGTTTTAGAATCTAGATCTAGCTTCCTCATGATGAACTTAGATCTAGATTCTAAATAGGTGGACCCTTTATTCTCTATGTGAATTCTCTTGAAAATATGAGCATAATATCATCAATCACAAAAGCATAAAATCTAACATCAAATATTTTATGGTTTCACTCTCTTTTTTCTTGTTTTTATTTTTTAACAACTACTATTATCAATATTTAGAGAACCTCAACCTCCAAATTGATGTTCAGAAAGGTCATTGTTAAAATTTCGCATCCTAGGAATGTATACATCAATATGTATTGTGATAAGACAACAAACAACTTCAATATGTCTTGTGAGAAGGCGATAAAAAATATGGAAAAATCTTCACCATTTTCTCATTTCAATTTTATTTATTTTCGTTTGCCCACAACTTCCACTGAGCAAAAATTCATTCATCTATGTTCACATTGACCAATTATATATTCACACTCAACAATAGAAAGCTCATATTTCTTTTTATTTAATTATGTAATTGAGTTTTGATTGGATATGTTTTGTTCCAAATTTAGTATTTTGATTTTAATTTTGAATTTAATTAAATTTTGATTGATTTTTTGCAGTGAAAGAGTTGAAGAGATGAGGATAATAATATTTCAATCAATTCCATTGCTGCAACAATAGAATAATAGAAATTTGGGCCAACCAAAATTGATTGACAAGAAGTATTCTCCAATAGCTTTATCATTGGGAATTATTTTTGTAAAATTATAAATAGTGCATTGTGGAATGTATTAAGGGGCTTCTCTTCTTTGCAATTATGGAATTATTAAAAGCATTATTGTAATGAGTATTTAGAGGCACTATTGCAACCATTGTTTTAACAACAGAAGTTCTCCAATATACTTTGAGGGTGACATCATTCTCATGTCATCAACCCCATTTGGCATCTCCTTAGTGGTGAAACATGTCACCAATATTTTCTATGTTAGGCCACTCAATAATGTTGAAACTCACTACCATGTGTCCTCCTTACATCTATGTCATGCTCATGTCATCTGCCACCATCAGCTCTTGAGGGCGAATCAACTACTGCCATGTGTCATCTATGATGAGAGAGAAAAGGGTCCCTTGAACCTTTATTTTGCACATGATTTCCTTTATAAATCCCTGTTCCCAAAAAACCTCTACGATTTTCAAGAAAATCAATCTATAAGAAGTTATGAAATTTTGAAATTTTGAAGTTCCAAAAATTTCAAGGCTCTAAAATTCCTACCTTCCTTGGTTTTAAGGTTCCAAAGTTTGCGGTCTGAAATTCAATATGCTTCCTTCGCTAAATGCTATCTCGGGTTTCTTTTAAATAAAAATTCGAAGCTCCATTGTTCCAACCTTTTGACATATATATTTTTTTTTACCTTCTCACATCCTAAAATTCAATCATCGTGAGACTCTAACCCTCTGAAAATCTGAGACTTAGAAGTTCTGAGGTTTCAAAATTTAGTGATTTGGTATTTGGCATGCTTCTGATTTACTAATACTTTGACTCTCTGATATTCTAACGTTCCAAAATTTAGGGATCTGATATTCGACTTGCTTCTAATTGACTAAGACTCAGACCCTCCAAAGTTCCAAAGTTTTGAAATTTCAGCCTACTTCACTAGTTTTGAGGTTATGAAATTCAGCCTGCTCCTAAGGACGTCAATATCCTTACTTCAGCTATCAATAAATTGTGATCCTGAGATCCATTTCTCTTCTTCCATGCACTGCTGGGATTCTATTTCTGAGCATTAACTACCTATATTATCTCCAAGAGTATCTAGTTTTCTCTCCTGAGGTAGAATATCTTCTAAAGCATGGTACTCCCAACCACCATAGTCATAAATTTGTGGATACTCCAATAGGCCTCTTACTATGATGTCTTTACATAGCACTGCACCAACCATGGGACTCCCCGTAAGCTTGATACACCAAGCAAATATATGCTATCATATGCTACTATCATAGCTCACATAGTGGAAATCAATGTTGTTTTTCCTAACATCATCCTAGCACATACATCCATGCTAATCTCGTTGACATCAATGCCAACAAACTTGCTAATGGTTAGGAAATTCCCAATGTAAACTTCCCAACTTGATCTCCAAGCATGATTGTTGACATCAATGGCAACACACTTACTACCACTAGGCAGATAGGCAATGCCAATTGTCCAACAGTCTACCCCTTTCGCATTGATGGAAACACCTCTTCACTTCTTGACATTGATTGCCAATCCTCATTATACTTCGAAACATCTTCTTGCATGAGACACCAATGGATTTTTATCCTCTTCTTGGGCCATCACAACTTGTTCTCCAATAATATTCTCTCCCCTTTTAACATTAATGGCAAAGGGATACATGATACTTCTTCTCCCCCATCTAATCAATGACTACAGATGATGAGGGTTTATCTTCTATTGTGAATTATGCTCTGTAGACTTCTCTTCAAGGGTTAATAGTTGTCATTGTCCTATAAACTAGAAATATGTGATATTCTCCCGCTAAACATATATGGCTTCTGCTTTGAATTCCTCTAGTTTTTGACACCTTATGGTTGGTGGCTAAATATTGTTTTTTCCAATCCATATTTTTCACCAATTAAAGAGAAATTGATACCAACTAAATTACTCTCACTATGTTTGTTGTTGGAAATTCCAATCATTAGTGATGATTTGATATTGTTTTCCACTGTCACTATTGCTTCATCCTCTTTGCTCACTTCTGGTGAGCATCTACATGGGGACTGATGTTGTGGGCATGTCTTGTTTGAGCGATTCTTGTCATTCCACCCTTATGTTGTAGTTGATTGTCTTTACAAAAAATTGAAAAGGTTTTTGTGTACTCCCCCTCAAACCTAGCTAGCTTCACTCCTCCTCTATCCTTCAATGCTTATACTTTTGAAATAAACAAGTACATTACTATAATCAGCAAGGGGACTTAACCATACCTTAAATAAGCAGATGCACCTTTATGTCTATTCTTTCTAGCGTCCCACATCTCACTTATTCGACCTCCCTTGAGGCCATTCTCTTTCTTTACTCAAGAAAAATAGAGGATCTACTCCCTGTGAGAAGATCATCTTCCTCCTTCTTCCAAACTTTCAATGGTCAAGTCATGAGAGGAGAATTACTTTTCAGCTTCTTCTTTTCCCATGTTTGGGATTTATCTTGGCTACAAATGGCTAGAGGAAAATTATCCTTCAATTCATATTTCTTATCCCATATCTTCTTGCTTACTTTTTTTCTTAAAGAGGGTTCTACTACAAGAGTAAGAGGATCATTCTTCCTAGTTCTCTTCGTATTCATCTTTCTCTTTTGATATTGAGCACTAAAGATAAACTTGTATTCCTCTACTCCACTATTTCTTCTTGTCTTCAAATCCCAAGCTATTACACTTGCATGAATATGCTGAGAATAATTATTTTTCTCCCCACATATGAAGCGTGTTGCTTCATGCCCAAAGTTGCCACAGTTGTAGTGTTCGATTTGGCTTAATAATGAGGAAGAGTAGTTACTATTCTTGACAACACTCTTTTCAAGACTTCTATTACTATTGACATGCATTCTCCTAGCCTCTTTATGCATTGTTAGGTTGATTGTAGCCAAGGAATTGCACTTTATTCCATGTCATCTACAGTCTATGGCTTATACCCAAAATTATTGCAACAAAAACAATACCCATAAAAGGGATTTTGGGCACTAAAGAAACATTTTCTTTGATACATTTGTCCTTGAATGGGAAAGGAGTTCTGCTAGTTTCTCACGTGTATTCCATGGTAGTTTGCATTACTTCCTTTCATTACCCCTTGTTCGTGCTGTTGGAATTTCTAAGTCTCAGACGTTAGAAACCCTTCATGCACTTTACTGATTTATTCCTACCTAATTGTTTTGTTAATTAACAAGCTATTTACCATACAAATACTAGAAATAAATACAAGTACAAGCTCAACACATTACAGATCATCAACTGAAGGAAATAGAAAGAAGCACACAAGTGAGACCATTGTTTTTGGACTAATGTCCCTAGAAAAACAAAATGCAGCAAAACAGATCCACCTATTTGAGGGTTTGATTTATTAAGTAGTTTCATAATACAATCTAGGTGCCAAATCTAGCTCACCCAATAAAGAAAAAACTCGGCATTAGCACCTCTCTACTTGGAAGTAGACATTCCGACTGAAACCCCAGATAAACAATTCGGCAACTCTACGGCTCCAATCTGCCCCATGAAACCCCAACATCAACCTCTAGGAAATGTGTCACCTCTTTCTGACCTAGTATTAGCCCAATGTCACTTTGGATTGGAATGTGTCAACCTTTGGAGGCACTGTGTCAGTCCTCTCACCCTCTATGTCACTCACGCTAGCCCTCTAAGGCACTGCACAGCTCCTGGCTGCTTCTACGTGAGCCCTTGCAGGCTCTGCGTGAACCCTTGGTTGGTTTTGTGTCCATCTCTCTCGATACTATGCTAAGCTTGTTGGTGCTATGTCCGCCTGTCTGGTTCTGTATTCACTAGCCCTCAACTACAAATCTGATCACTCTCTTAACTTTCTCACCAAACTGAGCCCCATAAAGTTGAAATCTTGATCTCTTGGTGTGTTCTCCAAGTCACCCTCAACCCTCCTCTTATACTTTTCTCATTGACAAATCAACGGCTAAGATTAAGCCCCTAATCAATGGCTAAGATTAGATCTAGCTTGATCCATGACTTTTGGACCATTCTAACAAAGTTTTATATTAATTCACATTAATATTTTATTTTCCCTAAGTTTAGAATTAGGGACTCCATTAAAAATATTAAGTATTTTAATATCTACCAAACTATTTAGAATCTGCCCAAACCCTTTTTGGGTATTGGAGATCTCATGTGCTTTAGGATCTCCGCCAATTTCTATGGCTAGAGCACATCTAACGCTACCCCAAATCAACACTTTCTTGGTTGTCTTCCGTTGCTCTTCTTATTGTTTCTTCTTACCAATTTTTGTTGCCCTATCTTCGCTTGTCATTGTTGGACAACAAATTGTTTTGATTTTTTGTTCTTAGAACCTCAAATTTCCTTTACTTGGGAAGTTTACCCTTCACCCTTTGCAACATTGGAGCTTTTTTTTCTTTGTAACCTAAACTAGCTTTGATGAGAGAAGATCTATACTTCACAAGCGTATCATTCAAAGCCTTTGTGCTCTCCTCAAGCTTATGGTATTGAGACAACCCTTTATTTGAATTTTCTAAGTCATGTCTCAATGATACTACCACAACTTGAAGTCTCTTACAGTGACCTTCTCTTTCATCTAACTAAATGGTTAGACTTCCATTAAATATGCTAGCCTCTTCTTGTTGACCATTTAGATCAACTATTGCTTTCCTCAACTTCTGTTGGGCACAGGATCCCCCAAGGGCAGTTTTGGGGCTAAGATCCCATATTTTGGTCCAATTTTGTAATCCAAATGTAAAGACTCCACATTTTGTGGTCACAGAGCGCATAGTTGTTAAAGGGTCATAAGGTTATCTGCCCTTATTTTGAAAATGTAATGTCGATTATAGAAGATCTACCCATGCTCCAAAAACCATGGGATTGTATAAATAGAGCTAAGCTCTAAGTAGTTAAAAAAACTAATCAATGATAAAAAATTGAGTCATATCTTTGGAGGAGAAGTCTAGATTGGGTCGTAGCATAGGTAGAGGAACTTTTGCTGAGTGTACAGAGGCCTAGAAGTCTACAGCTCAGTGCATAGACACCTGCAGTTGAGGGCAGAAGGTGAGTCGAGTCTGTAATCATCTCCAATTAGCAATAAAGAGAAGTATTCAATAATTTATGCGTATTTATTTCCTATTTATGAATTTGTTATATTAGGTATGAATTTCACTTCTAATGCTTATATGATGTGCAAATGTGTATAATTTTATTGGCTAATTGAATGCAAGAAAGAACATCTGTTTATGCGAAGTTAAATAAGATTTATTAATAATATAAGTAAAATACTTATCTTAGTTTGGGAGATATCATAGTTTCTTGCCCTAACAACGAGAAAGGACTTCAGCCCCTTGTTACGGCCATGCAAAAGCCAATTGTAACAGTTTGCAAAGGTATGGAAGGGTAGAGAGGAGGGATAAGCATCCTACGCGAAGGCAAGTATAGTCGGAATAAACCGACATCACAACCATTTCAAGGGTGCGGAAACTTCGCTCCAACATCCCCCATACTGCTTCGAGTGAGACTTCAGACTCCGAGCTGATGCCGAAAGGGCCCATAGTGTAGGGACTTATTTGGCTAACTAACACTGAACCTGGGCCAGGCCCCCACAAGCCAACAAATGGTTTCGTTACTGGGACTAGAATCTAGATAAGAGATGTGTGATATCGTATCAATGGAATCCAACTAAGAAAGAAATTGAAGGTTGGTTGGATAGAAGAATTCATGAGTTCGCGGCACAAGAAACCAAAAACCCGCGACTGTTAAAAGAACATTGGCTAGACAGGTACCTATATATGGAGATCCATGAAATATCTTTCGTGTCCTTCCCTAATGAGTTATACCAGTGGATCATGAAGCTAGCATATAGCCAAGGAGGGTGGAAACTTGGCGGTCCTATTGTGTGGACCCCAAAGCTAGTGTGAAGGATGGAAGCATCAGAGGATAAGATTGTGTGCACCGTCAATCATTGGCTTGAGCGCATTATAGGGGTATTTGTTACTGAGTTCGTGGTTAACACCTCAGTCAACTATAGCGAGGTAGAGCGACGCTTTTTCAAAGGACTGTGAGGTAAGTACATAAAATCTTTGAATACTTGGATTAAAATGTTGTTGTGTGAAAAGTGGATTATGTAGCTACCTTGATGTTCAAGTCTACAAGAAGTAGAGGAATTTATAGAAACAAAGGAAGTAAGGGTCCAAAGCATAGCCCCTTGATTTCACCTCCATGAGGGGACGAAGATGGGATCATGAAGGTCTCTCTGTGAAGTGCTATTCAGTTGATAAGACAAGGATTTGTGCAAATTCCATCTTTGGCTACACCACCACTAGCTTCACCTCCAGCACCTCCAACTTTACACATACCACCTCTGCCTCCACCATGATTCGGTATGGCAAACACATTGAAGTTGCCTTTGTTCAAACGCTTGGGAAATGAGGATCTACACTAATTCTGGTTTGTTGTGAGGGTTGTATGGGTAGCTCAGGGTGTTACAGATGACCATATAAAGAAAGAGACACTGGTTAGTGCTCTACAAGATCACGCTAACCTGGGATATTAAGTACTCTAGAGATAACCCGAACGCTAGAGTAATGGACATCCAAGAACACTAAATAGGGAATTTAGCAGGCCTAAATGTGAAGCACAGTTGATTGTTGGATTCAAAGAGATCACGATGCTACCACACAAGATGCCTTGGGAACTAGATCATAGGCTGAAAGGTATGATCCACGAAGCCAACATAAATTTGACAGATGGAAAACATCGCTAGTGGTTTTTGCCTTCACTACTACCACACCTAAGAAGTGCATTGTCACAACAAAAGATAAAAACTCAGGCAAAGGCAGTGGTGATTGCCATGAGACTACACGAGACACCGAAGTAGGATCCTAATCTAGGAGTTCAGTAAATCCACGCGTAGGTGAAGAAATTGTGCCTTGAGATGCAAAACTTGAAGCACGATAGGACGGTTCGGCTAGAGGAATGCGAAGAAGTATGGTGTGTAAAATGCAAGAGTCAGTGTCATGACAAAGACCACTGCCGAGTCTTTATAAATTACCTTGTAGGAGGAGGACCGATGCCTTTAAGGCTAGAAGCTCAAGTAGGACCTAACATGACTCCTTCTTTGTGGTGCACTATCTGTCAAATAGCCAAAAAGCATGCCACGAATGACTACCACTTGTTACAGAAGTATACACAAACTTCACAACAATTATTTTGCAACTTTTGTAGATTGATGGTGTTATCACTCAGGTTGTCCCTATGCTCCTAGTAGGGATATGGCCGAGGTAACCACAAACCAATCTTCTGATTGCAAGTTCTAGCCCACCTGCAATCGGAGAGAGCTCTCTCCTTTAGATTCAACCTTAGTTGATCTAGATTCAACCTTAGTTGATGATTTTAGGCTAGCTTTCTGACTTCAATGGAATGTTGACTGTGATTGGGAGGAAGGTAGGATTCTTGAGTAAAGAGGCACAGTAAAGTGTTATAAGTTTTGAACCATTGGGCATGGAGTCACAGGTTGCAGCATGCGAGCGTTTTCTTGGTCACAAGGGGATTCTGGAACAAGTCCTCTGTTATCAATTCCACATCCAGATAGTCCAGCAACAATAGATTCCAACAGCTTTTGTATTCAAAAATTTCAGTATTACAGCGTAGTCTAAGAAATGCATCACCAACCCCAAATACTTCGAATGGGGAGGTATTTATACAAAATATGTTTACAAAATATCTAACTAAGATAATATCTAGTGATGAGTTATTGTTTTTACAAGAGATGGAGACACGTAGTCTTGAAAACAGGGTAGAGATAAATGAAGAAATAAATGATGTTGTGTTGGTTGCTCTGTGTTGGCTACATGTGCTGGAGGTAGGTTCTGTGAGTTGGTCTGTAGCTATATTCCACTGATACTTTGTCCTCATTGGTGGGGCATGTTTGGGTGTCGTTAATTCTGATTTGATACTCCTTTATTTTTCTGACCCATATTTATTCCTTTTCTCTCCAAGATGGTAGATGACCCAAAAATCTTACTTTACCAAAAATACCAAAGATACTAGCGATAAGTTCATAAGATTCCTAACATATCTTGCGACCAGTCTGATTTTGGTAGTTTGTGTGTCTACAACTTTCTTAAAGTCTCATCGGTCTTGGTGTACCTGAAAAAATTAGGTGGGATGGTGAACAGATGTTTCACCTCATGCTCAATGTAAAATAAATTCTCCAATTTGTCATAAAGTGCCTGGCCAGATGGGACTGCCTTCTCTGCTGAAGTACTTGATGATGCCTTTGCTTGATCAGCAGCATGTTTATTCAACTTGTGTATGCACTCTACATGTCTCATTAGGTTCCCAATGGACTTGTCAAACCCTTTTCATGGAAAACCACAAATCTTTATACAAAAGAATCAATCTCCACCTGCATGTCCTCGCATCTCCTTTTCAGATTTTGCATCAGAGTTCTCATGGTTAGAACTTTCTTGATATGCAGAATGGTGCCTGTCTTTTCTCTGATTTGCAGTGCCTCCAGTTCTTCACTGGTCTTGGTG
Source organism: Pinus taeda (assembly GCA_000404065.3). Taxonomy (NCBI): domain Eukaryota; kingdom Viridiplantae; phylum Streptophyta; class Pinopsida; order Pinales; family Pinaceae; genus Pinus; species Pinus taeda. Next base: position 246,962 of record APFE031716165.1, read on the forward strand.
TTCGAAAAATGTATTAGCCTGTTAGCTTTTTCAGGCATCTGCCCCAATAAATCTCTTGTCTTTTGAATCTCCACTTGGGCCGTTGCTGTCAAGTCAATTTTCTCATAAATGATTTGGATAGATCTCCACACATTGCTAAGGGATTGATTGATGTTGGCCGACAAAATGCCTTTGATTTCTCCCAGAGGCTTATTTAAAGAGAGATCATTTTCCAATGCTTTCACCTTGTTCTCTAATGCTTCAACCTCTCTCGTCTTTTCTGCCACAGTCATCTTGGATTTGTCACAAGTTACTTCTAGTTTTGCCAATTTCTCTTTGGCTTCTTTCAATTCTGATACTTGGAGTTTTAATTCCTCCATGGCATTTATTAATTCCTCTGTGGTCATGGTAGTGCCGCTGCCTAGCGTTGTTGTTGTTGCTGCTACTGAAGTACCTGTAGTTGTTTCTGTTGTGGCTACTGGAACAATGGGAGGTAGTGCTACTACAACTGTTGAAGGGGCCGTTATGACTGCAGGGTTTACTTTAGGTGGTTGGGAGGTTGACTCTCCCTGCTTCTCTTTCAGCGTTGTCTCCAATGCTTGCTCAGTATCAGTTAACCTTTCATTGAGCTTCATGAGCAGCTCCATCATTTCTTCCTCTGACTTCTGTTGGACCACTTCTGCTGTTTGTGGATGCATAGTAGGAGGCAATTTCAGCTATTTTCTGAAGGCAACAATATCTTCCTCTTTCTTCTTCATCAGTGCCTTTATGCCCTTTGCATAATTTGGATCATGTCCCAGCTCAATAATGATCTCCTCTAAAGATTTTATCCTATTGTCCTTAGCAAGAGAAGAGGCTTTCTCCAAATCAAGTTGAGCAGATGTGTTCTCCAAGGAGTTTTGTAGTTTATGAGCTAACGTAGCTTTGTTAGCTAGTGTAGAGTATACCATCTCTCCAGTTTGTTTGTGCAGTTCAATCTAGTCCATAGGATGAATTTCTTTGGCCAATACCTCCATATTTGTTCTGATATGGTCAACTGCTCATTGTGGTTGCTGTACCTTGGGCTTGAAATAACTCATGATCATCTTTCCCTCCTTAATGTCATAGGCAGACATCAGTCTTTGCTAGTTAGTGGGCGCCATCTTAAGGTAATAGTTATAAAGTTGAACTCTTAGTGGATCGTTCTGGCATTGATCACCGTGAATGTCCTTTTTATCTCAGAGGCTTGTTTGCTTTGTGGCCTAGTGGATGAAACTTCCACACTATGATGCCTTTCTAGCTCCTGTCTGTGTGAGCTAGTTGATGTGTCCATTACTGGGGAAGTCTGCTGGCTGACTACCCTTTCACCTCTCAGACTGCCTATTGTTTCTTCATAGACTTCCTCTTCAGAGTGAGGATTTAATCTTTGCCTCTTTGCACCTAGTTGTTCTACCGGTCCACTCATGGGTGTGGGATCTTCCCTGTCTCTCTTTTTGGCCAATTCCTCATTTAGAGGAGTCTGTAATGTAGGAACCTTTGCTTCTTTTGTTTGCACTAGAGGAATTTTCTATTTCTTTTTTGTCATTCCTTGCTGCTCTATGCCTGCCACTTATTTTCCCTTAGAAATCCCTATACTTGGTGTGTTGGTTTCTTGTACAGGCTGTTGAGAAGTTCCAGCAGAGGAGGCACCAACTCCTGTTTGTTCAGGTAGATCGAAAGATACCTATCCAAAAGAGTCCAGGTCAAGATTTTTATCAAGGTCTTTCACAGCTTTCTCCATTTTCTCTTTCTCAGTAATCTCTTCTACTAGTGTACCCTCTACCCACTCATCTTCATTAGCAAACTATTCAATTTTGGGGATTCTATGGTGTACATAAGCTGAGAGCTTGTTTCATACTTTTCTGTCACTCATAAAGCTAGTTGGGTCATAAGGAACCCACCAAAATCTCTTCTTTAATTTGAGTTGTTCCCCTAATATCTTATCAGCATCATCCCATGCCTCCCTTTTATTGAGGACAAAAGGGCCTAACTGGGTTTTAATTCTCAGCTGTGCCTTTTTCTTTGCACTACAAAAATAGGTTAAATCTACATTGATAAGCTGCATGAAGTATTCTAGTGCAAATAGTCTCATCGGCACAAATTTGGGTAGCTTGTAGGGGCAGCGTTCACAACCATATATCCTAATTTCAGTGTGATTTTGGTATAGGTACCAGTCACCTATCTTGTACTGTCTAGAAAGCTGTAAAATCCTCTTTATATCAGCAGAGAGCCTAGGAGGAGGAGCTCCTACCAATAAAGTGGTGGTTGGATATACAAATAGGTCAATGAATTCACAATAGCTGTAAGGGGATTCATGTACATTGTGGAAAACTGAGGTCCAAAAGATCACAAACCTCCTCTCTCCTTTGGAATCTAATTTTTTGATGGGAAATGAAAAGTTGTTTGGCTGATAATATAAGAAAAGGTGGTAGATGAATGAGGTGTACTTAAAGACTCCTTATCTGTCCAGATTTATGAATTTCTCATTGATTTTTTTGGCAATAAAAGTTGCATAGTCATACTTGATAACAGGGGGCTGTCCTGGAGTAAATATGGACAACAGAACTAAGGTGTTTTCATCAACAAATTCACTGGTTTTGAATCCCAATATGAAGGATATCATATCAACTATGAGTTTTCCTATTTCATTGAACCAGACATGCAAATATGGAGGTGGGCCTTGGGGTTGGCGATCTGGCCTCATGAACATTCATGCAATACGGGTTATCTCTGATTGGTGCAATTGAGAGCCTCGCTCCAACAAAAATCCCATGGAAAAAGGAGCCAGAGGCTGAGTATATTTCAAGTGTAACATCTCATTAATGGATTCAGCAGTTATGTAAAAAATTATAGTTTGGTACGAGGTTATAACTGCTTTGGTGACAGGTTCATAATTGGCACAACAATGGTGGATAATATCTGGGAAGATATTGACTGAGGGGAGGTAATACCGAGGGATATTAGATTCCCATATTCCATAGATGTCAGAGTTACTGAGATGACTATTCCTAACTCTGCAGAATGCCTGGAGGTGGTTCGTGTCACCAGATAAATCTTTAATCTGAAGTCTCTGTCAGCTAAGTGTAACCAATCCTGGTCTTTATGAGGTGCATTGAGGGGCACGACATTCAGGGCTACAGGAGCTTCCATGTTTGGTTCTTGTGTTTTCAAACTGGAAGTCGAGTTTTAGTGTAAAAACTCGTCTAAACAACAGTTCCGAGGCCTTTCTCTAAGAGTTACAGACCAAAATTAACTTGAATTTAGCTCCATGGGTAAAATTTACAAAGGAAAAACAAAATTTGTAGGGTTATTGGTAAAAATGGGTAAATACCTGAGTCTATAGAGGGAAAAGAGTGCAACTGTAGGCTGATCAATGAACTATGGAGCAGGATGTTGGAGTTCTTGGCCGGGTGGCAGACATGGACATGATTTGCAATCAACTGGACGTAATTCGCATGCAGCAATACTGATAAAGTAGAATAGTGAAAATGACATTTTATCGAGCTTTTAACAAAATTTGGCTTTCGTGGGGCTTTTTGGTGTTTTTGGTCAGATGACGTCATTAGGATGTGACGTCTTGTCGGAGGGGTGGAGGGTGACATGGTAGTGACATCAGCAAGGGGTCAGCAGGGGGGGTGATAAGCTGTTTTTCCCGCACTGCTTTTCGGGTTGGGTGGTCTCGTGCAGGAAGGCAGTGAGCAGCGCGGGCGCGCGTCGCGTGTCCACAATACGGGGGAAATACCGTTGGCTCCCCGGGGCTTAAAGTTCTACTACAGAGTGGGGTGTGATATGATTGTGAGATGTTCGATGCGAGGGCGCAAATCAGACAGTGGGTGCTATACGGAGATGACGAAGGGTTAATGCGCGGGCCCGATGTATTAAAATAGGTTTTTCAATGATATCGGTGCGGAAATGATTGGCCAGGGTTTATTGGTTGTCAATTAACGAGATGTCAATTGATCCTTCAAGTGCGTGGAGGTTTCTTAATCGGTGTCTGATACACTTATTAATTCCCAAAGACATATGTAAATGGTTATATTTCAACCAGGGCAGGGATATATATCTATATGGGGATTTTTATTATATCTTTAATACAGGGGGAAATAAAGTGGGATTTATATAATGAAGTCAAAGCTAATATGAAAGAGATATAAGTGGGTGCGCTAAGTGATAGACTTAGGCTTAGGGTGAAAGGAGTTTTGAGGTGAGAGACTGTAGTTTTCCTACGTAAAATGGGAATTCACTTAGGGAAATTTTTATGAAAAGAAATGAGTGATTTGAGGGTAATATTAAGCAGATCTTAATATTTGTGAGGGGAGATTCATGAGTGATTTTGGGAGAAACATGAAGGAAGTTAGTAATAAAAATCTGCCTAATTTGAGGTGCATCTATCCATCTGCCATGGTACTTGTGATAACAGTAAGATGAACATTTTTGAGATATAAAATAAATTACAAGTATGCTTCTGCAATAGCAAACTACCTACCTAGCCTACTTTGCCTAACTTTTTTTTTTCCTTTTCTGTGAGTGCTCTTGGACTAGCAAACCCTCATCATCTTCTTTTCTTTTCATTGCAATCCTGCTTAAATCTACCGTTATAGCATCCAAGGGCTCATATTTAATAGGTGAGATCCTTTTCTTCTGTACCTATCTACTTACCTGCCAAGATTGAATAGTTTGGACAGGTTTTATTCACTATCTCTAAATCAAGTAAATTCAAACATGAGTTGGCCAAGGTTAGGGTGTTTGGCCATTCATCAATGGTGGCATAATTCAATAAGCTGCACACCATCAGATCTTTGCAAAAATAGAATAGTAGTGGCTCTTTGGACTTGCACACTTTCATGGTCTTTTGTCTGGGGTTCATTTCTTTCATTTCTTTGACCATTTCATTATTTTTTCCCTTTGATTTTTCTTTTAGGGCATATTCTCTTTACATTTTTAAAATTTTCTGATTTCTTGAGAATATGGAAGACCTTTGCAACCAACCCAAAAGGTATGAACATATTGCAGAGCCCATCAATGCCAATCATGAAAAATGACACCTATTGGTATAGGAACCTAACAATGGCTCCACTTGGGGATGGCTTTCCCTGGTGGAAAGTCAAGAACAGTAGGTCAGACAACCTTCTCCCTAACTTTGACTATGCTCTGAAATCTCCTTTCTGCTGGTTGCTTTATTAATATGTATGACAGACAAATTTATGAAGCTTAGGGCCTTCTCTTTGGGCTTCAACTTCAGCAATTTTGTTGTCCAATCTCAATTGAAATAAAACTAAGGATATAGTATTTACATTATGATACAATAATGCTTTCAAATAGTTGGATCAAAATAGTGTTTTAGCATTTGGCCATTAACTGGCCCTTCTTCTGCTTCTGTGTCATCCAGGTTCTTGAAAAAGTAGGTATTATTCCCTTGCAGAGCCTAGATAACAAAGGGTCCCTTCCATAAGAATTCAAACTTCCCATGTTTTCCTTTGTATTCTCTCCTTGAATCCCATTTTAAAACAATATCCTATGTAGAAATATTCTACCTTAGTCCTTTTATCAAATATCTTCTTGAATTTTTCTTGCAGCACTTGAGATCTTTGATATACTTCCTCCCTGGTTTGCTGTAAATGAATGGTCTGATTTACTCTTCTCTAAATGTCATTGGGTTCGGCCTGAACTTCTTGTAGCATATTCATCACAGGGACTCCCAAAGATGAAGGAAAAATAGCCTCCATGCCATAAACCAATTCACAGGGGCTTATTCCAATGGATCTCTTGGTAGTTAGTCTGTCTGCCCATAGTGCATTAGTAAGCTTCTTTTGCCAGTTTTTCTTGTTCTCTTCCAGCAATTTCTTAATAATATTGATGAGGCTTTTATTGGAAGATTTGGCTAGACCATTACCCTGAGGGTAATAAGCTATGGAGTGGCCTAAAGTGATATGGTATTTATGACAGAAACTTATCATTTTCTTGGATTTGAAAGTCGCAGCATTGTTGGTTATGATTTTTCAAGGCAGCCAAACCGGGACAGTATGTTGGTTTCTAAAATTCCTATGATCACTGTATCATTGGCTTGCCTCGTAGGAATGGCTTCTATCCACTTGGTGAAATAATCTGTGGCAGTGAGGATCCATTTATGTTGGCTAGAAGATGGAAGATGAATCTCTCCAATGAAGTATAAACCCCATTGTTGGAAAGGCTTCTCTGTGGAAATTGGTTTAAGGGGTAGAGGTAAAAGCTTCCTCTTGCCTTAAAAAATTTAACATTTATAGCAAGCGGTAACAAATTTCTTCACATCAACAAAGAGGGTAGGCCAATAAAATCCAGCCCTTAGGATTTTATCTGTTGTTGATTTCCAGTAAAGATGTCCACCACAGTCCCCTGCATGAAATTATTTGAGTATTTTGTCAGCTTCATCTCTTGTTAAACAATTTAATAAAATACCCTCATGATTTTTCCAAAATAAAGCATTATCTAAAATACATAATTTTGAAGCTTTAATTTTTAGAAATCTTTTCTTTGTTCTGGATAGCCCTGTAAGAGCCTGTAGGTTTGATAATACATGAATTATGTCAGCATACCAAGGTGATTCTAGGAAGGCTTGATTGATCTATGGAGTCACCATCTCCTGTTCATTATCGAGTTCATTGATTTCAAGGGCTTGGAAATTGGTTACAGCCATGAGTTTTGCTAATCCTTGTGCCTTTATGAGCTTTGTTGGTTTTATTTCAATGTCATATTCCAAAATATTAGCTATCCATTTGCCACATTTGCCTTCAATTCCTTCCTGAGTTAGGATATCTCTAACAACAATACTTGGCACATAAGCTATTATATGAGACTACAAGATATAAACTCTAAAATCCTTAATAGCTTTCACAAGTGCATAAGCCTATTTTTCCATGATTTGATATTTGAGCGGTGTATCCCTAAGTGCTTTGCTGAAAAAGGCTATAGATTTTTCAGATCCCTGATCATCTTTTTGAAGTAAAATAGCAGCAATGGTGTGTTCTAATGCAAATGAAAATATCATGAAGTCCCTATCAATCTTTGGACTTGTAAGGATTGGTTTTCTAGTTAAAGCCATTTTGATTTCTTCAAATGCTTGTTTGGCTTCTACTATCCATTTGACCTTGGAATCCTTTTTCAACATGTTGTTCAACAGTCTAATTAATTCAGCGAGATTGGGTATGAATATCCTTAGGAAGTTGATCTTTCCAAGGAAGGCTTGAAGTTCTTTGATATTTCTGGGGTGAGGAACTTGTAGAATGGCTTGTATTCTATCTCGATCAATTCTAATGCCTTCTTTGGACATGATGTGGCCTAACAATTTTCCTTCTTCCAGCCCAAACACTGACTTCTTAGGGTTTAAAGAAATACCATACTTTCTGCATATTAGAAACAGTTGTCTCAAATTGTCTAGGTGTTGTTGATCTATTTTGGGAAACACAGTAAGGTCATCTAGATATATGACCAAAAAATCATGGATCTCTTTTGCAAAAGCTATGTCCATGGCCCTTGAAAGGTTGTCCCTGCATTCTTAAGTCCGAATGGCCCTTTTACATATTTGAAAGTTCCCCGTGGTGTTGTAAAGGCATTTTTTTCTTGATCATTAGGGTGGACCAGGCTTTGATTGAAACCTTAGAATCCATCTAAAAGTGAAATCCTAGAGGCACCTACCACCCTTTGTGAAATGTGATCCATCTTGGGCAAGGGGTAATTGTCTTTCAAAGAAACCTTATTCTGATTATTACTGCCTCATACATCCATTTGATTTCCTTTTCAATTAGGGGAAGAAGTACAGGGTTAATTCTTCTTAGTTTCTGTTTGAATGGCTTCTAATTTTCTTTAAGGGTTATAGTATGCTGAATTATAGAGGTATCATAATATTTGAGATCTTCATAGCTCTAGGCAAAAACATCCTGGAATTCATTGAACAGTTCAACATATTTAAGCTTTTGATCAGGGGGCAAGGTTTTGGACAATATTATCATTTTTGGATTTTCCTCAATCCCTATGTTAGAGTCTTCAATATCTACTTTTAGAGGCTGGTTTTTGGGCTTCCTTGGGATATCATTAGAGTCAAAGAAATCTTCCAAGGGAGTCAATCCTTTAGGCAAATGGTTATCTTTTAAATCAATAATTTCAGATTCTTCTTCAATGATGTCATCAATATATATCCCTTTCAGATCTTGCATTTTTTCTTCGTGAATTTTGTTGGGTGAAGCCTTTGAATTGCATGTTCTGCTAAAATATATGTTTGCATTTTTTCTGTTTGATCAAACTCATTGATAGTGTCAAGGTCTATATTAGTGCCGGAAAATTCTTCCTCTAGAGTTAAAAAATTGTTGATCTGGATATCATTTTCGAACACTTGCTAATTCTTGACATTATCAAGTATTACTGGCCTATGTCTAATCTCAGCTATGAACTGATTATTAGGTTCAAATAGTAATTTGCAAGTGTTGGCAAATGTTGCCAAGCTGTGAGCATGTAAATTATGCTTTCTTGGGACTTTGGCAAGTTGTGTTTCATGAAATGTGTTGAGGATTTCAATTGCTATTCCTCTATAAGTTCTCAGTCTAGGATCAATTGTTAGAAAGTTTCCTTTTATCTATTGGATGACTAAATCCGAGTCTCCCAAAACTGATATCCTAATTGCCCCTAAACTTTTAACCAATTTAAATCCTAGCAGCAGGGCTTCATATTCGGCCATGTTATTGGTGCATTTCAAGTTTAACCTATAAGCATGACCCTCGGCATGGTCATTCTCTAGATTGTGCACCCAAATTCTAGCTCGTGCTCCCAATTTGTTAACTGAACTATCAAATTCTAAATACCAAAGGATTTCATGTTCATAGTCAGTATTAGGAGTCTCAATAATCTGCTTTATGGGAAAATATATTTCTTTAGTTTCAATCAGTTTTTCTTGATTGTTTGATGTATCACTGTGCTCAGATATTTCCTGAATATGGGCAGTAGAGTTTTCATTTGATTTATTTTTTTTGTTCAGATGCTAGAGCTTTGACACCAGCCGGAGGATTAATTTCAGCATTGTAAAGAATGAAGGAGTCCATATCAGAGTATATGGAGTATATGGGGAAATTCTAGGGTTTCTCTTGACTGCTCACTACATATTTCATCAACGTTTCTTGGTATAACTTCTTTGGTTGACCAAATACTGAAATAGTAGCATAAGGCATATCCAACTGTAATGATCCTTGAAGCTTTGCACCCCAAGACCTAGACAATAGCATGCCATATTTGGGTGGAATATCAGCTACCACTAAATCCATTAAAATTGTTTTAGCAGGGTATTGAACTAATGACACACATAGATCTTTGATCAATCCCAGACATTTGATCTGGCTTGAATTAAAAGAGAATAAGTCTTTGTATGGTCTGGTTATATCTAGCTCCAACTTCTCCATTACAGACTTAGGCATTAAGTTGTGAGAAGCACCATAATCAAACATGGCATTATGGAGTATTTTGTCATGTATACTTAAACTTACATAGAAAGGAGGAACACCTCCATCTTTTGGTTTTCCATTTACCTCAAGTCCAAAAATTAATTCTGGCTGATCATTAAAAACATTCACTGAATCTTGGTTTATAGATATTTGGAGTGAGCTGATGATTTGACTTCTATAGACCTCATGCTTAGCCAATTCTAACAATGGAATGGTTATCTTTAATTTTCCTATTTCCGTCTCAAGATTGAAAGGTTTTTCACTTTGGACTTTTGTATTTCTGCTAGTGGGATTCTCTTGTTCTACTGGGTTTTCTGTGTTTTTCTCTATATCAGGAGTGGTATTATTAGCTAAGGTTTATTTTAGATCAAATTCTAAAGGTTCTTCCACCTCTCATTTAGAAGGAATGGAAGTGGAGGGTTGTATGTCAATTTGTTGTTCATCTGATATATCTTCAATTATTGGATCTTTTGGGTTAGGACTAGTTCCAGGAGGGGTTTGTACAGGGGGTTTATTGATTTTACTTTTGTTAGGCTGCTTGCCTTCGTTCTGTTTATTGATTTTAGGGACATTTATTCTTCTGCTTCTCAGATTATATTGTTTGTGGAATTCATAGATTGTGGCATCATATCCCTCCCTAAAATCAAATGACTCACCTCACTGTGTTTGGAATTTTTCAATATTGTGAGCTTCTTGGTCTTCTCAGGTTAGGAAAACCTATTGTTCATTGTTGAGGCCCATTAAGTTGATTTGAATGTCTTTCGGTGGTTCCTCAGAAGTTGAGGCTTCAACAAAATTTTCTTGAAATGGGGGCCTAATATTTTGATGAGGTCCAGAGTTTCCAATGTTAGGGGTTTGATTCTTCCTCAAGTTTGGATTTCTTGCAGAGTTGCTAGGCTGGCTATCCCAAGAGGACTTCCTCTCAATGGTTTCTACTGTATCCCCAAGTCTATCCATTCCTTTAATGATAACATCTAATTTTTGTTCAAAGGCAGATGGTTCTTCTTTGAAAGTTGTTCTCCTTCCAGTTCTGGCCTGATTTCATTTAGAAATCAAGTTAGCTTCTACAGTTACCACTATACTCTGCATTTCCTCTAAGTCTCTAGTAGCTCTTTCCCTAAGTTGATATGCCATATCAAAATCAAATGCATCAGGGAATTTAATCAGGGCTAAATCAAGAGGAGGTCTAAGATTTTGGGGAATAGCGTTGTAAACACTATTGAATCTGGTGCAGTAATCTTGAACAGTTTCCTGTGCACCTCTTTTCAAGCCTTCATATTCTAATAAAATGTGCAGAGGATCTCTCTTATTTTCCCATATGTTTAAGAAGGTCTGATAAAGAGCTTCAGGATCATTTATAATGTTTGCAGGAAGGGCTCTAAACCAAGTCCTAACATCTCTAGTCCAGCTTCGAACAAAAATTCTCATTCTAACATCATCATCATCAACTTCATATATTTCAAAATAAATCTATCATTTTCTTAGTATGCTGTTGAGATGTATATGAGCCTGTACCATCAAAAGGGGTGATTTTGCTTTGATAGTCTTGGGGCATAGCCCCTAGATTAGCAGGTAAGTTCAGAGGAGCATATCTATTTGCCATGTTAACAACAATATATGTAACAACTAGTGCAGTAGGGACAACAACAAGGATATGGATAAAGGATGGAAGTGTGGAAGGGGTGGCTTGAGGTTGAGAAAAGTGAGGTGGTGATGAAGAACTTGAGGAAGGGGTAGTAATCACAAGAAAACTTGGTGTTTTCTCAGAGGTAACTTCAGGTTGGACAGAGCTCTACAAGTGTCTGTCAAGATGTGAAGTAACAACTCCTAGCTGCTAATTTTCAATTAATATCAGATTTTGAGCTATATGGGTTAATCTAGATTCGGAAAAGGTCTCAAATAAGGAGTTTTCAAGACGGTTAGCAGCAGATTCATTTTCAAAGTGGATTGGGCTCACAGGACAGGATTTTGATCTGGATAAAGGCCAAGAAATAACATAATTTTCTAGGCTCTGTTGTCTTTTAAGGATTTTAGGAATAAGATTAGGATTTTCAAATACAGGTGGTGGATTTGTATTAGGGTGTGATCTGGTGTAATGAATCCTTTCTGAAGCGAGGCTTTTAGGTGTATTATTTATTTTCCTACTAATGGGGGGGCCTCTACACTTTAACTGTTTCTCTAAGAGATCTTAGACATGAAAATTGTGAACTTTCTTAAAGATTTATAAACCAGGAACTAATCATATATTTGAAACCAACTGTCCAATCTATAAACTATACCATAGATAGACTGAAGCAACATTTATTTACTTCTGCCACTGTAAAACAAAGGCATTTCAAAAGCTAACTCGCTAACTTTCAGTATTTGTCTGTATCTCATAAAATGGATAACAATAAAAAATAAACATTCAGTCCCGAGTTGAGTTGCCAATGATGTTATCACTCAGGTTGTTCCCTAAGAAAGTTGTAGGAAATGGAATACGGCCGAGGTAACCATAGACCAATATTTTAAGTACAGATTCTAGCCAAGCTGCATCTAGAGAGGGATCTCTCTTGATGATTTAACTTTGTTTTAAAATATATTAGGCTAGTTATGATGTTCAGGGGTTTTGTTTGATTGTTGGATGGTGAGATTGAGTAAAACAGAGGTATAAATCTGAGAAATTCAGTCCATTGGGCTAATGGTGTCTATGAAGATGGATTGTTGGATATGGTTTCGTAACATAGGATGGCACTACAGAGAAAGGTAATCAGACATGAAGAAATTTTAAAGGGTGAAAGCAGATGGAATGGAATCTAATGGATGAAGGGCAATTAAGAATCCTTCATCATATAGATAGAGGGAAAGCAAATGATTACTACTAAGAAGAACTTAAGAATTCCTCAGCAACTAATCAAAGTGATGGAATCAAGGGAAACAAGAGCAATTAAGAATTCATTGTTTATACTTAATCCTGAAGAAAACACAAAGAATAACAAAGACTGAAAAAAGAGTGCAGTTAAACAAATTCCGAGTTAATCTTTCTCTTTATTATTCAAACCATGAAACATAGATGACATAATAGACAAGAAAACTATAAAACAGGAGATATAAGGGTACTCATTGGTCCATAGTTTGATTTAAGAATTCTGTAAAAAGTCCTCTGCTATCAATTCCACATCCAGATAGTCCAAAAGCAATAGATTCCAACAGCTTTTGTATTCAAAAATTTCAGTATTACAACACAGCCTAAGAGCTGCATCACCAACCCCAAATACTTCGAACGGGGAGGTATTTATACAAAATATGTTTACAAAATATCTGAATGAGATAATATCTAGTGATGAGTTATTGTTTTTACAAGAGATGGAGACACGTAGTCTTGGAAACAGGGTAGAGATAAATGAAGAAATAAATGATGTTGTGTCGGCTGCTCTGTGTTGGCTACATGTGCTGGAGGTAGGTTCTGTGCGTCGGTTTGCAACTGTATTCCACTGATACATTGTGCTGACTGCTGCAGCCTCTTCAGGTGTTTTTAATTCTGATTTGATACGCCTTTATTTTTTTGACCCATATTTATTCCTTTTCTATGCAACATGGTAGATCACCAAAAAATATTACTTTACCAAAGATACCAACGATACCAACGATAAGTTCATAAGATTCCTAACATATATTGCCACCAGTCTAATTCTGGTAGTTTGTGTCTCTGCAGCTTTCTCAAAGTCTCATCGGTCTCACTGTACCTAAAAAAATTAGGTGGGATGGTGAAGAGATGTTTCACCTCATGCTCAATGTAAAATAAATTCTCCAATTTGTCATAAAAGGCTTGGCCAGATGGGACTACCTTCTCTGTTGAAGTACTTGATGATGCATTTGCTTGATCAGCAACATGTTTATTCAACTTGTGCATGTACTCTACATGTCTCATTAGGCGTTTATTACTTCCCAACAGACTTGGCAAACCCTTTTCATACAAAACCGCAAATCTTTCTATAAAAGAATCAATATCCACCTGCATGTCCTGACATCTCCTTTCCATATTTTGCATCAGAGTTCTCATGGTTAGAACTTTCTTGATATGCAAAATGGTGTCTGTCCTGTCTCTGACTTGCAGTGTCTCCAGTTCTTCACTGATCTTGGTGTTCAAAAAATATATTAGCCTATTAGCTTGTCTAGGCATCTTCCCCAATAAAGCTCTTGTCTTTTGAATCTCCACTTGGGCCGTTGCTATCAAGTCAATTTGCTCATAAATGATTTGGATAGATCTCCACACATTGCTAAGCGATTGATTGATGTTGGCCCACAAAATGCCTTTGATTTCTCCCAGAGGCTTATCTAAAGAGAGATCCTTTTCCAATGCTTTCACCTTATTCTCTAATGCTTTAACCTCTCTCATCTTTTATGCCACAGTCATCTTGGATTTGTCATAACTTACTTCTAATTTTGCCAATTTCTCTTTGGCTTCTTTCAATTCTAATACTTGGAGTTTTAATTCCTCCATTTCTTTTATTAATTCCTCTGTGGTCATGGTAGTGCCGCTACCTAGTGTTGTTGTTGTTGTTGCTGCTGAAGTACCTGTAGTTGTTTCTGCTATGGCTACTGGAACAGTGGGAGGTAGTGTTGCTATAGTCATTGAAGGGGTAGTTGTGACTGCAGGGTTTACTTTATGTGGCTGGGAGGTTGACTCTCCCTGCATCCTTTTCAGCGATGTCTCCAATGCTTGCTCAGTATCGGTTAACCTTTCATTGAGCTTCATGAGCAGCTCCATCATTTCTTCCTCTAACTTTTGCTGGACCACTTCTGCTATTTGTGGATGCATAGTAGGAGGCAATTTCAGCTATTTTGTCAAGGCAGAAATATCTTCCTCCTTCTTCTTCATCAGTGCCTTTATGCCCTTTGCATCCTTTGGATCATGTCCCAGCTCAATAATGATCTCCTCCAGAGATTTTATCTGATTGTCCTTAGCAAGAGAAGAGGTTTTCTCCAAATCCAGTTGAGCAGATGTGTTCTCCAAGGAGTTTTGCAGTTTATGAGATAACATAGCTTTGTGAGCTAGTGTGGAGTATACCATCTCTCCAGTTTGTTTGTGCAGTTCAATGTGGTCCATAGGATGAATGTCCTTGGCCAATACCTCCATATTTTTTTTGATATAGTCAGCTGCTAATTGTGGTTGTTGTACCTTAGGCTTGAAATAACTCATGATCATCTTGCCCTCCTTAATGTCGTAGGTAGACATCAGCCTTTGCTAGTTAGTGGGGGCCATCTTAAGGTACTGGTTATAAATTTGAACTCTTAGTTGGTAATTTCTAGCCTTGATCTCCGTGAATGTCCTTTTTATGTCGGAGGCCTATTTGCTTTGTGGCCTAGTGGACGAAACTTCCACACTATGCTACCTTTCAAGCTCCTATCTGTGTGAGCTAGTTGATGTGTCCATCACTGGGGAAGTCTGTTGGCTGACTACCATTTCACCTCTCAGACTGCGTGTTGTTTCTTCATAGATTTCCTGTTCAGAGTGAGGATTTAATCTTTGCCTCTTTGCACCCGGCTGTTCTGCCGGTCCACTAATGGGTGTGGGGTCTTCCCTGTCTCTCTTTTTCCCCTTTTCCTCATTTAGACGAGTCTGTAATGTAGGAACATCTGTTGCTTTTGTTTTTATTGGAGGAATTTGCTCTTGTTGTTCTGTCATTCCTTGTTGCTTTGTGCCTGCCACTTCTTTGCCCTTAGAAATCCCTATAGCTGGTGTGTTGGTTTCTTGTACAGGCTGCTAAGAAGTTCTAGCAGAGGATGCACCAACTCCTGTTTGTTGAGGTAGATCGAAATATACCTGTCCAAAAGAGTCCAGGTCAAGAGTTTTCTCAAGGTATTTCATAGCTTTCTCCATTTTCTCTTGTTCAATAATCTCTTCTACTAGTGTACCCTCTACCCACTCATCTTCATTAGCAAACTGTTCAATTTTGGGGATTCTATGGTGTACATAAGCTGACAAACTGTTTCTTACTTTTCTATCACTTATAAAGCTAGTTGGGTCATAAGGCACCCACCAAAAGATCTTCTTTAATTTGAGTTGTTCCCCTAATATATTATCAACATCTTCCCATGCCTCCCATTTATTGAGGACAAAAGGGCCTAACTAGGTTTTAATTCTTAGTTGTGCATTTTTCTTTGCACTACAAAAGTGGGTTAAATCTGCATTGATAAGATGCCTGAAGTATTCCAGTGTAAATAGTCTCATAGGCACAAATTTGGGTAGCTTGTAGGGGCACAGTTCACAGCCATATATCA
The DNA here is from genome assembly GCA_000404065.3 of Pinus taeda. Taxonomy (NCBI): domain Eukaryota; kingdom Viridiplantae; phylum Streptophyta; class Pinopsida; order Pinales; family Pinaceae; genus Pinus; species Pinus taeda. Next base: position 262,687 of record APFE031716165.1, read on the forward strand.
TGATTTCAGTGTGATTTTGGTATACGTACTAGTCACCTATCTTGTACTATCTAGAAAGCTGTAAAATCATCTTTATATCAATAGAGAGCCTAGGAGGAGGAGCTCCTACCAATAAAGTGGTGGTTGGATATACAAACAGGTAAATGAATTCACAATAGCTATAAGGGGATTCATGTACATTGTGGAAGACTGAGGTCCAAAAGATCACAGTCCTCCTCTCTCCTTTGGAATCTAATTTTCTGATGGAAAATGAAAAGTTATCTGGCTCATAATATAAGAAAAGGTGGTAGACGAATGAGGTGTACTTAAAGACTCATTCTCTGTCCAAATTTATGAATTTCTCATTGATTTTGTTGGCAATAAAAGTTACATAGTCGTACTTGACAGTAGGGGGTTGTCCTTGAGTAAATATGGACAACAAAAACTAAGGTGGTTTCATCAACAAATTCACTAGTTTTGAATCCCAATATGAAGGATATCATATCCACTATGAGTTCTCCTATTTCATTGAACCAGACATGCAAATATGGAGGTGCGCCTTGGGGTTGGCGATCTGGCCTCATGAACATTCGTGCAATACAGTTATCTCTGATTGGGGAAATTGAGAGCCTTGATCCAACAAAAATCCCATGGAAAGAGGAGCCAGAGGCTGAGTAGGTTTGAAGTGTGTCATCTCATTGATGGATTCAACAGTTATGTAAAAACGGACAGTTTGGTATGGGGTTATAACTATTTTGGTGACAGGGTCATAATTGGCACAACAATGGTGGATAATATGTGGGAAGATATTGACTGAGGGGAGGTAATACCTAGGGAGATTGTATTCCCATATTCCATAGATGTTAGAGTTACTGGGATGACTATTCCTAACTCTGCAGAATGCTTGGAGGTGGTTCATGTCACAAAATAAATATTTAATCTGAAAGCCTCTGTCAACCAAGGGTAACCAATCCTGGTCTTTATGAGGTGCATTGAGGGGCGTGACATTCAAGGCTACAGGAGCTTCCATGTTTGGTTCTTCTGTTTTCAAACTGGAGGTCAGGTTTTAGTGTAAAAACTGGTCTAAACAGCAGTTCTGGGACCTTTCTCTGAGAGTTACAGACCGAACTTAACTTGAATCAGCTCCACGGCTAAAATTTATAGAGGAAAAATGAAATTTGCAGGGTTATTGGTAAAAATGAGTAAATACTTGGGTATATAGAGGGAAAATAGTGAAACTATATGCTGAGCAATGAATTATGGAGCAGGATGTTGGAGTTCGTGGTCGGGTGGTGGACTTGGATGTGATTTGCAATAAACTAGATGTAATTCTCATGTAGGAGTGCTCGCAAAGAAGAACAGTGAAAATGACATTTTATCGAGCTTTTAACAAAATTTGGCTTTCGCAGGGCTTTTTGGCATTTTTGGTCGGATGATGTCATCAAGATGTGACGTCTTGTTGTTTAGCGGAGGGGTGGAGGGTGATGTGGTAGTGACGTCAGCAAGGTGTCAGCGGGGGCACGGTAAGTTATTTTTCCCGCACAACTTTTCAGGTCAGGCGGTTTCGGGCAGGTAGGCAGCGAGCATCGCGGGTGCACACCACGTGTCCACGATATGGGGGAAATACCGCGAGCTCCCCGGGGCTTAAAGTTCGGCTACAGAGGGGGGTGTGATATGATTGTGAGCCGTCTAATGCGAGGGCGCCGATCGAACGGTGGGCGCTATACGAAGATGGCGAAGGGTTAATGCACATGCCCGATGTATTAAAATAGGTTTTTCAATGATATCGGGGAAGAAATGATTGGCCAAGGTTTATTGGTTGGTAATTAACCAGATGTCAATTGATCCTTTAAGTGCGGGTAGGGTTCTTAATAGGTGTCCAATACACTTATTAATTCCCAAAGACATATGTAAATGGTTATATTTCAACGACAGCGGGGATATATATTTATATGGGGATTTTTATTATATATTTGATACGGGGGGAAATAAAGTGGGATTTATATAATGAAGTGAAAGTTAATATGAAAGAGATATAAGTTGGTGCGATAAGTGATAGACTTAGGCTTAAGGTGAAAGGAGTTTTGAGGTGAGAGAATGTAGTTTTCCTAAGTAAAATGGGAATTCACTTAGGGAAAGTTTTATGAAAAGAAATGAGTGATTTGAGGGTAATATTAAGCAGATCTTAATATTTGTGAGGGGAGATTAGTGAGTGATTTTGGGAGAAACATGAAGGGAAGTTAGTAATAAAAATCTACCTAATTTGAGCTGCATCCACCCATCTGCCATGGTACTTGTGATAACAGTAAGATGAACATTTTTGAGATATGAAATCAATTACAATTATGCTTCTGCAACAACAAACTACCTACCCAGCCTACTATGCCTAACATTTTTCTTTTTCCTTTTCTATGAGTGCACTTGGACTAGCAAACCCTCATCATCTTCTTTTCTTTTCATTGCAATCCTGCTTAAATCTACCTTATAGCATCAGAGGGCTCAGATTTAATAGTTGAGCTCCTTTGCCTCTCTACCTATCTACTTACTTGCCAAGATTGAACAGTTTGGACAGGTTTTATTCACTATCTCCAAATCAAGTAAATTTAAACATGATCTGGCCAAGGTTAGGGTGTTTGGCCATTCATCAATGGTGGCATAAGTCAACAAGCTGCACACCATCAGATCTTTACAAAAATACAATAGTAGTGGCTCTCCGGACTTGCACACTTTCATGGTCCTTTGTCTGGGGTTCATTTCTTTCATTTCCTTGACCATTTCATTCTTTTTGCCCTTTGATTTTTCTTTTAGGGCATGCCCTCTTTACATTTTTAAAATTTTCTGATTTCTTGAGAATATGGAAGACCTTTGCAACGAGGCCAAAAGGTATGAACATATTGCAGAGCCCATCAATTCCAATCATGAAAAATGACACCTATTGGTATAGGAACCTAACAGAGGCATCCTACCCATGTAGTTTGGGACTCATGGGAAGTACCTCTCTCATCTGACCAATGAGGAGGGAAATGAGGATAGGGACCATAGTAGTATCGATGGATGCATCGTTGTATCTACCATACTCCCTATGCTAGGATGACCTTCATTGATTTGAGATCTGTTATTGCTCCAGGAAACTCTCCTAGGTTGTAGCTTAGAGATGCCTAGTAACATATAATATTCAATATTGTTCTAAGAACTATTGGAATGGATGATGGTTTGGTTCAAGCCAGATAACCACTTCAACTCTATTTTCACTCTAGACATGCATGAACACCCTCGACCTACAAGGCTTTAGACCACTAATGCTCAATAGTTTGCAGATTAAGTGAACGAATGGAGAATACTAGCCACACCGGCAGATGCATACATAACATATGATGGCTAGCTGCAGCAAGTGAATGAAGCTTGCAAATCTAATCTATCAACGCAAAGATAAGATGACAATTATCTAGTGTTAGATACAAAAGGAACATAGATGACCTATTCAATAGAAAATCCAATCTACCAATACAGAGATAAGATGATATTTATCTAGCGTTAGACATAGGATAAAACATGAATAAAACTATCCAAGTGCAAGTTAAGAACTGAAGGGAATGGACATTTAACATGTAACAACGAAAGAAACTTGTATTACTGAGAGTGAAGATGAGAATCTTGAGTAGCAGAGTCTTTATAGTCTCGAGAAGTTGAACCTCGATTAAATATCACTTTCAGCGATTTATAGCTCTTTATAATACTCTCAAGCTTTTAAGGCTTGAGATGTCTTAATCTCTTTCTATTGTCTTTAACTACGTGATTGCGTACAAGGACACAATTGTCCTTCCATCACGAAAATGGTAATTAACTCTCATACAGGTCTACACTGTTAGGTGGCTGGCTTGATTGTGCTAGTGAGGCTCCATGACTTTTTAATTCTGTTTGCGTGTATCGTGTTGTGTCCTTTCTCTTTCAGCCATACTTTCAGTTAATTTAGTTCAGCTTCCCGACTATCACAATACTGATAGAGTCAATCCACCTTCCTCCTCAGGTAACTGATAGGAAGTAGAGTATGAGGTGCATGGGCAGCTGGACTTGCAAATTAGGAAGAACAGGGTAATGGAAGGATGGCAGAGGACAAGTGGGAGTAGTCATGGATGAGGACCGTTGGATCGGGAGAAATGGACAAAGGAGATTGATTGCATGAGGCTTGAAATCATGTCGGGAATGGAAATGTCCAAGCCATTGGATCTCAGTGGACGGATCAGACTACTATTGGGCGGAGGAGGTGCTTGGACGATAGCACCCATGGGGTGATTTTATTTGGGTGGTTATAGTTTTTATCGAGCACTTATCGGGTGGTAAGCAGTAAAAGGTGGAGTTCGTCCGATGCCACTCATTGCATGCCACGTAGTGGAGGAGGAGAGAGAGAAATCGCCTTTATCACGCAAGTATTCCTCTCGCTAATTGCTCGTGCGATATGATCGATAGCTGTTAGATCTGATGGGAGTGATCTAACGTCAAAGATCAATCGATGGTAGAGGGAACATGGAGGTACGGGATGTCCTCGAGAAATGTGTAGAGGGTGCGTATGGACAGAAAGGTAAGCCTTTATGGGGTTCTTGGGTTAATTTAATTAAGGCTAAGGTGGAAGAGGTTCTTGTTATGAAATGAGGGTTAGGTTGAGATATGAGAGGGATATAATGTAAATGACAGAGTGGGGAAGAGTGGAGTGATGGCATGTGTGGGGGTCCTTTCTAGGACAACCAAGGAGACCATCCTTCCTTTAGTATTCTAACTAGCAGCACTGCACCTCACAACTAACATGATTAATGATACTCATTTGGGAGCATTGGTAGGAGTTGTACCTACTATGACATTGACCTCGGGTCGGTTGAGACTAGTGTGGGACGAGTGGTACATACTTTGAGACTGACTTCGGGTCAGTGGAGTACTGGTCTGGGACTAGTGGTAGGAGTTGTACCTACTATGATGTTGACTTTGGGTCAGTCGAGGACTAGTCTAGGACCAGTGGTAGGAGTGGTACCCACTGTGACATTGACTTTGGGTCAGTTGAGACTGGTCTGGGACCAGTGGTACACACTATGAGACTGACTTCGACTGAGTGGAGAATGGTATGAGAAATTCTCAGTCAATTCTTCTTCTTCATAGTTCAGTAGAGCTAAGTTGAGCAGAGCTCAGCAGAGCTAGCAGAGTTGAGCACACTAGAGCAGAGCCAGTAGAGTAGAGTAGATCCATCAGAGTTGAGCAAAGTAGAATAGAGCAAGTAGGGCAAAGTAGAGCAAGCAGAGATGAGCAGCGCTGAGCTGAGGAGAGCAGAGCGAGCAGTGCAGGGCACTGATAGCAGAGATAGTACAACAAGACACATGGATGAGCAGATGGAGTTCTCCCTAGATGAGAGGGAGTGTTAGAATTAGAAACTATGGCCAAACTCCATGTGGGTCATCTTATTTATGGAAGTTGTTATTTCTATTGGATCCCTCTCATCGAGAGGTGTAGGATTTATCTAAAGATCATCTAATTCCAGTAAGTATTTATGAAGATATGAATTTATTTTTACTATGGACAAATTGACAAGTTGGCCAGCAACTTATGTAGGCTCAGAAGCCCAACAGTCATGTCTATTCAACCTCTACGTTTAGTATAAATAGAAGAGGACTTGAAGTCATTTGTCTCACACACACTCACTCTTGTGATCTACTTCATCCTATTTTGGGTTTGATGAAGATGAGAGCTAGAGGGGGTGCCTTAGGGTATATGTTGCCCTAGAGAACATGCCCTAGATCTAAATGCAATCATGGGAGAATAAGCTCTATGTTGTTTAAAATGTCGGAACTGCCGGAAAATATGGAACTGTGGGAAAAGCTAGGAAAGCTCGAAAAGCTCAAAAAGCTCGAAAAGCTAGAAAGGCCGGAAAAGCCAAAAAATTTGAAAAAGTCAGAATTACTAGAAAGTCTCAAACTGATGGAGAAGCCATAGAAGCCAAAACTGTCGGAAAAACCGGAACTCCCGGAAAAGCTTGAAATGTCGAAACTACCAAAAAAGCTAGAAAAGTTGGAACTGTTGGAAAGGTCGGAACTACGAGAAAAGACAGACATACCGAAAAAGTCGGAAAAGCTGGAAAAGCTGGAAAGCTAGAGCTGTAAAAGAAGTCACATAATGCAGTACATTGATGGGTACAACCATGATTAATGAAGCATGATGAGATGTAGCATAGTGATGATAGGTGCAGCATGGTGTAGTGGGGTGAGGTGCAACATGATGACGAAATGCTGCACAATGATAGGTGAAGGAGTCACCTTGGAGAATTAGTTGAAGCAGCATGTCTTCAAGTGATCTCATGTATCATCTTCTTAGAGATGATCTATGCTCTTATCTAGATAAGTCAAAGTGTTGACTTCTATTGTAAATATATTATCTCTCTCTCTTTCTCTGCTAAACTTTGAAGAACATAAAAGAAGAATTGATCAAGCGTTTCCCCACATTATGGGGTTTGTCCCTAGCTCGCACCACATCTTGTGTCCTCTTGTCTTGGCTTGTATTCTGCAATTTATATTTATGTTCTATCTAAAGTTTACTTTAATGCTGATGTGATTGCTGATCTTGAAAAGATATTGAGCTAACTGTGAAATTGGAATAAATTACTCTACCACAGAACATACCTAAAATTAACACTTAACGCTCCACGAAGCTGAAAGGAGGTGTGGAGGTGTGGGACTATAAACTACACTGCTAGGGAACTGCACAATTTCAAGACTGTGCTAAGCAACGAAGTGAAACACGGTCCCCAACAACCCAAAGACACTTGTTGGTAGGCAGGTCCACCGTAAAGTGACTGTTAAAGTCACTATTCACTATTTGATGGCTGGGTTGAGGCCAAATGGAGCAGGGAGCACGCATTTAAGGTGAACTTTATGGGTTATAAAACCCCTAAAAAAATGTAAAATTCTAGACGAAATTTAATTAGGGCTGTATTATTAAATTGTTCTTTACTCAATGGGTGATGAAGGTGAAACTTATTATGTTATGACACTACTCAAAATCTTAATGCACTAAAAAATACAAATTCGACGAAAATCCCATTTAGAGAAAAGAAAGAGTTTCTTTGATTTTTTAGAAATGAAATGCAAAAAAGTCACAAATTTTCGAATTTTTCTAAAGCAACCAATGTCACTATAATGTAATGAAAATGTAGTCAACAAAACAAATTCCATATTTTCCGAATCATCAAATAAGCCAAAATACTCTTTATCTCTAATAACCCAAAACTTTCAAGCACACACAAATCTATCAAGAGAGTTGCAGAAAACACATTTTTCCCTTTGAATGCTTTGATTTAATGATAATAACAGTGTAATTGCGTGAATTTTCCGAGATGAATGCAACAATTTCCTTTATAAAGAAAAAATGGCCACAGTTCCTTCACAAAATCACTAGGTCTCAAGAAACCCTAATTTGCAATTCAAAATGAGTTTGACTACAAATAAGGAAGAACTAAGGCTTAACTGGAATATTTGAGAGAACAAAATAAGAATATCATAAGAAAAAGTACAATCTATCTTGTTTTGATCAATCATGGAATTAATGAGGCAAAACCCAAAGTCATTTCTTCAAAAATACCTAATTCTCAAAAATCATTAACAAAGCAATCAATTGAGTTTAGAAGAGACACAACACAATCCAAACATAGAAATTGACACTACTAGAAAAATAAAGTGAAGAAAAAGCTATATTTTCAAAAATTTTGAAGGCCTCCGTGGGTTTATAATGGGGAACAAAGCACATGCCCTATGTTGCTAAGGATAAATACACACAAAAATGGGCTCTGTTAGCAAAGAGAAACTACACAAGGGTAAAAAACTTAAGAAAAAATAAAACTTCGAAAAATCAACCACACAGATCTAAAGGTGATGAATTTATAAAGACTGAAGTCTCAATAAATGAGATGAATCAGAAAGAAAAGCTAAAGAAAAAGATGACAAGGGAGATGCTCACAACTATGGTCATCAATTTGTTACAAGGAACAAGTCCCTCTTACGGACAAGAGTGATCTCCCTATATCCTCCACGAAAACTAGAAACAAGCAAGATAATTGAGCTCACCCTTTCTCTAAGTTGAACTTGTTTGAATTATAAGAATTGTAGCTAATGGATGAGCCTTTTACCTATTTCACAAAATGCTCAATGAATATCCCTTGTAGTGATTTGATGCAACTCTTGAATGCTTGATAAGACCTTCAAACATCAAGCATAAAAGGATCAAAAGCACATATTATATAATAATCCAAAGAACTTGACCTAATGATCTAGGAAATTAGGAATTGAATTTGCCTTAATAAACATTATAGACAATTGTAAACCATTCATTATTCCAATAAAACAAATCAATGGGAGAAAGTGTTCATTTGTATTAATCAAAGATTAAGAGGAGTCTTAAAACTTTTTTCTTGATGCTACCAGGTCCCTCCCAAATGCCTTCAATCTCCTCCATAGATGACAAGATGTCTAATCTCAAACCAAGAGAATAAGTTTGTCTTCTCTCAATTTTGACCTCCTCAATCACTCTACCCTCTAGTAATTTTATAGGTGAGGAGGAAGAAGTTTTAGATCCAAAAGAGGATGATGAGACTCTTTCATTGAGGCATTAGGTTAACATGAGAAAAGGGATGGATACCCATCATTTGAGTGTTATACCTTTTTGAATTCACTTGCACACCCTTATAGTGGCAGAGAGAGCACACCTCTACATTGTTGTTTTGAGAGTTAATTCCAGGGAATGCAGTTGAAACAGGTGGAACTTAACAAGGTGTGACACTTATTTTCCCCAAATTCCTCATCTACTTCAAGATATTTTGAGTTGTTTGGCTTTTGAGGAAGTTGGTTCAAACATGTTCACTGAAGGGAAAGAGACCCATAAACTAATCAAGTGTCATGGCTAAAAATTGAAATGTAACACTAAGGGGGAAGTAATAAAAAACAACCCTTAGCAAATTGATCAAATAAACTTGATAGTCATGCCTACTCACAACTCATAATGTTGAGAAATGTAGTTCAATGCCTTGAAAATTTCAATCATTTCTTGAGTTTTAAAATCGAAGTTGGGACACCATCAATGTCATATTGAGATAGATACATGGAAAATAGAGCATGCCTTCAAAATTTCACATCCCAATCTTCTTTCATTGCAAGAAAAATCTATGACACATATTTATCTCTATTAAGATGAATAGGTTCATAGAGAGGTTGAAATTTTTTTTTATCCATTGCTACCATGTGGATGTTTTGTTATGTCAAAATTATGACTAGTTGCTACAATTTTAGAGTTGTAGCAATGTGGAGGTGAGTATGGAAAAATAGAAGCAACTTAAACTTTGGTGTGGTTTTTTTTTCACTGAAGTTGCTTTCACTCTAAAGGTAATCAAAATAGTCGATGAAACTTTGATTTTATTAAATAAATCCACAATTACCATTAGACCATTTTATGCATAGTACATATGAAAATAAGACACTATAGTCAATAAGTAGTTAGAAAAATTTTCAACAAAAACTAACATTTGATAAAGTTTACATAGAGTCATAGAACTCTTATTAGAACTAGTCAAACTTTATACCATGTGCACAAGTTAATTAGAAAAAATCATGCAAATCCCAATGGAAAGCTGTAGGTTAAGAGGCAAAGAAGAAAAAAATTCAAAACAAACTATAATATGCCAATAAAACATATACACTTAAATTTTTATAATTGAATGCTCATCAAAAGAAAGAATGATTACAACATTTAAAAATAGAATGGTTTACAAGTAGCCCACCATTCAATAAATATATGTACTTAATACTTCACTTGATCTTGAAAATTATTTTATGAGTTTTTCTAATGTCCTTCACTAAATCACATAGCGGTTACCTATATCTAACTATAAAATTTAAGAAAATACTTTATTTACTACTTTGAACCCACATGTAAATGACATGAGGCCATACCATGGTGGTTTTCTTAAGCAAGTTGGTAACATTAGAGATTGTTGTTTTTCATAAATAGTATTATCTTTTTTTCTTTCTTTCTTGATTTGTTGAGCATACTCAAGTGTAACCCATTTAAACACATTATAACATGGTTCTTACATCATAAGTTGTCCACATCACCTCATGACTTTACATCTAGTTGGTATTGTATTGTACCATCCATTTTTAGAATATATGAGGCATTTTTATTGAGTTTATTTTGAGATTTCATGGATTTTTATCTATGTATTATAGAGCTAGCATTCCATGAATATATGTGAACAAAACTAGTCTTTTCTTGATATTTGTCACATTATAGAGTTATTGCTCTTGAATTGCAATGTTATACTATGTAAACATTTTGACTTTGTAGAATAATATTAAAATAAAAAATAAAAAATAAATTAAAATAATAATTATGATTATAATTATTAATTAAAACAATACATTGCAACATTTCTACCATATTGGGGTGGAGAGAGAGAATGACAGTGCAATTAGTGAGAAAACCACTTGTTTTACTATATTGTTTTGTAAATGCCCATGGTATCTTGATAATTGAGCCTAGGCTCAAGCTAGTATGTAAGAGATGTTGTAATGTGTTAAGGTGTAAACATTTTGACTAACTCAAAATAAAATAAAAATAAAATTAAAAACAACCCTATTTTAAATAAAAACTATAGGTTACTATTTTTTATCAATTCTAGTTAGGTAGTTAATGTAAAATTGAAATAAAAATAAAAATAATCCTATGTTAGAATAAAAAGCACTAGTCTAACATACACATTAACTAGACTTCCTTGACCACTTCTAATTGCAATTCTTTACCCTTCCTTGACCACACCAAATAAAAATTCAATGTCATTTTTTTATTAATTTATTTTGTGTACTTAAGGTTACTGGTAGTTTTTGAGTTCTAGGTTTATGATACTGTCCACTGTATTAGTGTAGAATATAGCCTATTTAAAGAGGGAGAATTAAACCATGTCCATCATCTTAACTGGTGATAAGGAGAGAGACTATCAAATCTCTTGTGATAAAGAGGATCAAATCTCTTATGATAAAGAGAGGACCAAATCTCCACTGTATTAGTGTAGAATATAGCCTATTTAAAGAGGGAGAATTAAACCATGTCCATCATCTTAACTGGTGATAAGGAGAGAGACTATCAAATCTCTTGTGATAAAGAGGATCAAATCTCTTATGATAAAGAGAGGACCAAATCTCCACTGTATTAGTGTAGAATATAGACTATTTAAAGAGGGAGAATTAAACCATGTCCATCATCTTAACTGGTGATAAGGAGAGAGACTATCAAATCTCTGGTGATAAGGAGAGAGACTATCAAATCTCTTGTGATAAAGAGGATCAAATCTCTTATGATAAAGAGAGGACCAAATCTCATACAAATATGTTAAGATGCAAAATATTTGATTCCTCTTAGCTCTCTATAGATGGGGACTTAAGATGGATCACATTGTTTTGTAAATTCCCATGGTTTTATGATAATTGTATTTAGACACCCATTTTACTCATTTTCCATAGAGGCCTTGGATATGGTGGTGGCTTATTTGAAGGCAGCCTAGAACCATCTTGACTACAGATGTATCAAAGGTTGATAGGTATGTGTTGGACACCTAATTCTCTAAGGGTTGGTGCAGAAGCCCAATAGACTACCGAAGTCAAAGAGACCTTGGGATGTGGAACCCAACCGTCAAGCAAATGTACTATAAATATATATCATTTGTTAATAATAGATGTACTCTCATGCTTATCTTTAATATTATTATGTTAAAACCATCTGTGTTTAACAGTATGAAATCTCTTTTCATTGCTCTTGTTAGGATAGAAAGAAATTCGATCTGTTTCTGTTTCTGTTATTATTAAATTAGATGATTATTATTTTCTATATTCATTTTCCATTATTTGCTCTGTTATTATGGAATAATTAAACTATTGTTATTCTTTCATATTCTTTATTTCCATGATTCGAACCATATATGAAGGTTATTGACCAATTATCGGAAACGAACTTTATCCTTGTAACTTACCTGAACCTCAATGAAAAATTTGATCTCCAAAAGAAATTTATCCTTGTGACTTGGCTGGATCGATATTTTGACATAACCCGAAAGGGATTCGCTTTTCTTGCCTGCCATTAGAAATTGAAATTTGAAATGCGTTCGTTCATCTAAAATAACCGAAGAATATCGTGAAGCTATATATACGTAAAGAGAGATGCGTTTTCCTCCTAAATTTAATTAATACATTCTTGGGGATGGTGCAGGTGATCTTTCGCACCAGAGAATGGCTGCGCTTCGGGTCTGTAATAGCTTCACTCTCCCTCTGGACTTCTCCACCTCCAGAGAATGGCGGCCGCCGACCTTGACAGTCTTCGGGTCTGTAATAGCTTCACTCTATTTACCGCCTTCCTCTGGACTTCTCCACCTCCTACGCAGGTGGAGTACTCTACAGCTACACAGGCGAAATAGAGTGAAGCTATTAGCAATGTGGCATTACAGACCGAAAGAATGTGAAGGCCAAAGAATGTGAAGCTATTAGCTATTGCTCTCAGATCACTTACACATACGCCTCAAAATCCTCCACTGTTTTATTCTTTATTTATGTGTGTTTCGAAACCCTCACCCGTACGCCTTTTTTGTTTCGAAACCCAACTTGTTTATTTTCCCCTTTTTCTTTCAGGTTTTTGAATTAGGAATAATTTTCAAAGATCTTAGCTCGTGTTTAATAGGCTCTTGGGTGTTGTTCTCACTGACAGTCCTCAATCTTCTTATTCAACCCACCAACATCCTCAATGTGAGCCTGGAGAATTTTAATCCAGGTATCGGGCAGGCTAGAAGATCTAGCCTGCCCGAATTAATCCGCGAAATGTCGCTTTGGTCTTGGTTGGTGAAAAGAACGAAAAAACATATTAGCATGATGTGACAATTTTCCGTTCAATAGGCCAAAAAACCTGTGTTATGTTGTGTTTTCAGTGTTCAGGGCTTAGATTAGAGTTTGAATAACGGCAATGGTGAAGTCTGCGAAGACAAAGGAGCTGTTGCAATGCTGCACCCTGAAAAGTAACGGCAAGGTCATTAAAGTTATGCAGTAGCTAAAAAACCATAAATATTATTTTCTGTCAAATTATACTTTCAGGTATGATATACGCTAAACTAAAATCCACAGGGAGACTCAAGCTCATGCGTGCTCAGCATCGGAACAAGCCACCTTCCTTATTACGGGTTGAACAAATTGAACGCGGCGAGAGAAAAAATGTTAAGGTCCGAGTCCGCTGGTTTTATTGTCCAGAGGTCTCAAAACATGGGCGGCTCCTATTCCATGGCGCCAAAGACCTTTTCTTGTGGGACCACTACGAAACCCAAGGTTGGACACCTTTGAGTAGTCCACAGTTTCAAGAATTATGTGAAGCTCGAAAGCGTGAACACAGAAGGCTATTATTGACTCTTTGTATTCAAAGCGTCAAAAATAGCCTTCTGTGTTCACGCTTTCGAGCTTCACATAATTCTTGAAACTGTGGACTACACACATATACTCAATGGTGACCAAGCTCTGGGTGTCGTAATGGTCCGACAAGAAAAGCTCCTTGGCGCGATGGAATAGGCACGGCCCATGTTTTGAGTCCTGCTCGATAAAACCAGCGGACTGGGACCTACACATTTTTTCTCTTCCCCCGTTCAATTTGTTCAACCCGCGCTACTTAAGGCGGCTCGTTCGGATGCTGAGCGCGCATGAGCACTGAGTCTCTCACTGTTAAAAAACGATGGCAGACCAGGTGGATTTTAGTTTAGGGTATATGATAACTGAAGGCATAATGTGAGAGAAAATAATTATTATTTTTTAGCTACTGCATACCTTTAATGTCCTTGCCGTTACTTTTCAGGGTGCAGCATTGCAACAACTCCTTTGTCTTCGCACACTTCACCATTGCGGTTATTCGAACTCTAATTTAAGTCCTGAACACTCTGAAAACACAACACGAACACGTTTTTTTTTGCCTATTGCAGAGAATATTGTCATATCATGCTATATTTTTCTTTCTTTTTCACCCCAAGCTGGCTACAATTCAAACCCTACCTGCATCAAGACCAAAGCGATATCCTTTAGCGGATTAGTTCTGGGAGACTGGAAGATCACAAAGTGAGTATATGCAACCTTCATTGGCAAGGTATCCCTGAAAAAAGGATGGAGGAAGAAAATGAAAATTAGACTACCATTGTGAAAAAGAGGGAGTGAGGGAAAAAATTACACATGCAAAGAGAGGAAAGCTTCACCTTTCCCCGGGATAAATGTAAGGGAAGTATTAACGCATTCCATTATCCATGGAGCCTGTCACCTGTGATCAATGCCTAAATATTTCTACACTTTTATATCTTATATAAAAAATGTAGGCTTCATAGAGGTTACGATATATGTACGCTTAGGATGTTAATGACTTCAATATAATTGAGGATTGCCACTAGGAAGAACTCCCACTAGTGTATGAAACAACAACTAAGTTGCAAAGTTATAGTGAGCAGCCACCATATCTGTCAGATTCATTTTTTTAAAGAAAAATATGGACTTTTGTGTTGATTACAATATAAAATATTTTTTGTTAATATTTTCCAGAGAAATCACATAGAGAACAAAGCCTCAAAGATTTTAGAATCTAGATCTAAGTTTCTCATGATGAATTTAGGTCTAGGTTCGAAAGAGGGGGACCCTCTATGTGATTTCCACTAAAAATATTAGCATAATATCATGAATCACAGAAGCATAAAATCTAACATCAAATATTTTATGGTTTCACTCTTTTTTTTGTGGTTTTTATTTCTTAACAACTACTATTATCAATATTTAGAGAAACACAACCTCTAAATTGATGTTCAGAAATGTCATTGTTAAAATCTAGCATCCTTTGAATGTATACATCAATATGCATTGTGACAAGACAATAAAGAACTTCAATATGTCTTGTGATAAGACAATAAAAAAATATGGAAAAATCTTCACCATTTTCTCATTTTTTTTTTTTTATTATTTTCATTTGCCCTCTATTGAGTAAAAATTCATTCATATATGTTCACAATTACCAATTGTATCTCCACACTCATCAATAGAAAGCTCATATTTCCTTTTATATAATTATGTAATTGACTTTTGATTGGATATGTTTTATATTTAGGATTTAGTATTTAGATTTTAATTTGCAATTTAATTAAATCTTGATTGATTTGATTTAGTATTTTGATTTTAATTTGCAATTTAATTAAATTTTGATTGATTTTTTGCAGTGAAAGAGTTGAAGACATGAGGAGTTGAAGAGATGAGGATAATAATATTCCAATCAATGCCATTTCTCCAACAATAGAAGAATAGAAATTTGGGCTAATGAAAATTGATTGACAAGAAGTATTCTCCAATAGCTTTAGTCTTGAGAATTATTTTTTTTATAAAATTATAAATAGTGGAATGTAGAATGTATTGAGTGGCTTCACTTCTCTGCAATTTGGAATTATTAAAAGAATTATTGTAATGAGTATTTAGAGTTGTAGTTCATAGGAGAGAAAATCTAAGGTCTTGGGGATTATTGAAGAATTTTCTTTTTCCTCTTGAATTATGTATGAAGGGCTTAGTTTGCACTATTGCAACTACTGTTTTAACAACATAAGTTCAAAGCATTGTAAAGGACTCTTGGAGACTACACGCATAGAGATAAATTCAATAAATTGATATTTCTAATACTATTTTGTTTCATTTTATCATTTAGGAAATGTGTCATTTTATTCATAAATTTGTGCACTATTTTCAATGTGATTAATTTTCCACCATAATATGTTATTATTTATCTCTTATCTTGTGGGTTGAATTCTGATTTCTCTTTAACTATTTGTTGAGAAATTTGCCTTTTAATTATGATATAACAAATAGTAATATTATGCTAATTATTTCCTTATTTCGTTATATTATTGTTTAATCATTCAAGTTATCGATTTAATAATCATCATCATTTTCTGAACTACTTCCTAAATGTTGTTGATTAATTATTTCTATTAATAAATATCTCAACAAAATGTTTTTTGGTATTCATAATATCAATTAATTTAAACTTCTTCATTAGCTTGATATTCATTGTAAGCCATACATATCTAAATCCAAATCATTTAAATATTTTGTCCTTTTTACCATTAATTATCATTTAGATTTAATTCTATATTTATAGAATTCCTCTTATCAAAGAGTAAGAGGTAAACTTTATTTGTGGCTTCCCTCTTCCCCAAATCAACTTAAGGATCATACTATTTCTTGATGAGAAAAAGGGTTGACTCGATGTCTCTTCTCTATTAGTAGATGAAAGTCATACTTCAAGCCGTCTCTTCTCTATTAGTAGATGAAAGTCATACTTCAAGCCACTACAGATGGAGAGAATGTAACCACATCTAGTCCTAATTGCCATTTAAACTTAAAAGAAGTTGTTCTAAGGTGGTGAGAGGGTGGTGCCATTTATAATGTTGTAGGGAGAGAATTTGGATACTTCAACACCTAGAAAAAAGCATGAAATACCTCAACTACTCATTTAGGGAAAAAATTATGCATGCTACAAGTGTCAATAAATACCACCACTAGTTGATGCTTAATCCCTCTATTTTAATTATTTATGGAGAATAAATGGTCATTAATGTATAGAGGGAGATAATGAGTTCATCTCATGTTGTTTTAGTATTTTTCACTTCTTTGGTGGCCATTTGTGGTATTGCATCCTCTCCTTGAGAAGTGGTATTGCATCCTCTTCTTGAGACATGCCATGTAAAGGGACCTCCTCGAATGGCTAATTTTCAATATCATCAATTTCAAATAATTTTTGTTCCTTGCAACAATATCATCAATTTCAAAGAATTTTTGTTCCTTACAACAATATCATCAATTTCAAAGAATTTTTGTTCCTTGCATTTATGGCACGTTGAATATTTATCATCACAATAGTAACATGGTGCTTATCTTCTCTTTTCTGCCATTTATGTTGGTAATACCTTTAAACCTTAAAGGTTTGTGTGGGGCCACTAGTAAGGGTGGGATGTGACTTTGAGGTGATTGAGAGATCGTAGCATTGGGCATTAATAGCACCTTTTGCATCTAATGCTTTGTAGTAAGCTTCCAACTAACTAGAGGGTTGATGCATTCTAACATGGGTCTTGGTAGCTTCCTTGAGGCCAATGATGAAACATTCCATATATAGGGCATACTGTGGTCGTAGATCAATATGGAAAGTTGTTCAAATGTTATGATGAAGCCTTGTATTGCATTAGCTTGGTTCAACTTCGTGAGGTGACAAAGAA
This sequence comes from Pinus taeda, assembly GCA_000404065.3. Lineage (NCBI taxonomy): Eukaryota > Viridiplantae > Streptophyta > Pinopsida > Pinales > Pinaceae > Pinus > Pinus taeda. The sequence continues at coordinate 280,004 of APFE031716165.1, forward strand.
AGTGAGATTCCCTATCAAAATGAGCACAAATAGCTTTAGAAAACATATTCCAAGTTCACTTTCCTACTTACTAAATTTATGATGCCATTGCAACCATTGCCAACGTTCTTGTTTAAAGAGAACCAACATGTAGTTTAGTTCCATTATCCCATATATTGGTGTGATCAAAATATCATTCCACTTGTGCCACACACGCTACTCGGTTAGAACCATCAAATTTGTGCATGCTAATCTTTGATGTCTTATTCCTAGAATATTGGTGATGGAAATGATGCTACCCTTCATATTTATGATGGCTAGATTCTCCTTCTAGGTCGGAATAAACATGGGTTCCCTCCCCCATGAAATAACTTTCATATGTTGCAGTAGTGCTTCTAAGGCCTTTTAAACTACATCTCATATTTTGGAAGTGAGGCTTGTTTCTAATTTTTTAATTCATTTCTCGAGGTTTTCCATAACTTGAGCCCTCATAGTTATCATAGAATTGACTTAAAAGAATTGGGTTTAGTTATGATTAGTATGGTTGCAATGTGTATGAGGCAAGGCTTCTATTCATGGTACCACTACGATCACCTTGTCATCCTAAATTTTATGGGATAGTATCTTGCAAGTTCAATTTTGGGATGACAAGCTTGTTCTTTTCTACTACGATAAGAGTATTGCTCTGGGTTGATCAATATTGTGGCAACCAAAATCCCAAAATATCGATACTCAAAAATGTGTAGGAACTTGGCGGTCCAAATTGGTCAATATTGGGGTGACAAAAACCCCAAATTCGTAATAGTGCAAAATGTCTAGGAACTCAACATTTGCCAGTGATGAATACTATGGCAATAGATAACCTAACTTTTGGATACTACAAAATGTGTAGGAATGTGAGTGTTAATCAACAAGAAGTGAGGTAAGTGTAGTATTAAAGGAGTGATAGGTGATATAGATTACAATATACGTCATGTGTCCTACAATAGTTCTCGACCAAATATTTCATATTCATTGCTAAGGAGGAGAGACTATTCCCTTAACTGTACTAACCAACTAGCCTTAATATGTGCATGTAATATCCTCGAGTGTTGTTTGCAGTGTACTAGAGAGGCAAGATAATTGATGACTTCTCTAAGGTTGGTTTCTAGGTAACCGTATAGGGCTTCCTATATACCAAAGGTACGTGGAAGTGCAGCTCACTTAAAGGTGTTATTTGATGCACTACTTCTCAAAGGGATACCAACAAGGGTTATAAGGGAGTCCAATAGACATGACCACCTCTTATAGTTCCTACATGCATGTTTCCCACATTGGAGGTTGATGCATGTAACCAAAGTTATCTATAGTTTAAAGATGTTAGAATACATCTCTAACTTACAATCTTCATAATCAATATTTCTACTAACTCCTTCTGTTAATATGAGAGATTTGTAGAACTAAGAGGGTAGTGAATTTGTCAAGAGTTTGTGAACCATGGCAGTCTAGGGTTTCTCATAAACCCTACCATGGAAGGAGTATCGGTGGAGCAAGCCTCGAGTTCAATGACGTAGTCTCTCGAGCACTAGTTCAGACACACTAACGAAGTCTACGAAATGAATATTCAGATGGGGGAGCCCACGGGGCCTCCCCCCACCGGTAACAACGACAACCGAAATCGCAACTCGAACACCAATGAAAATGAAAAGACATCATCTCGAATAGCGGTACAACCACAAAATCAATCCGCTGAGTAGCACGAGGAGGAAGATTTGAACAAAGGGCAGGAGAAAGCCTCCATAGGAAATGTAGCACCCATGAAAGCAACATCATCCACATGCAAGCCCATAGCAACAAAACACCCCAAGATCGACTTACCAAGCCATCGAATAAATTCCCAAATACACTTTATGAAGGATCATGCACTTATAGCTCAATTCATTGGTTTTTGGTCAACCGAGAAAGCATTGCAGGGATGTATTGCTTCAAAATGGAAACCAAAAGGACATGTTACCCTATAGCTAGGGCCAAAAGGTTTATTCAATGCTATATTCAACTACATAGAAGATAGGAATAGAATCTTAGATGGTAGCCCTTATTTCTTCAATGCAGCGAGTCTGCATTTAAGGGATTGGATTGAAAGATTTAATCCAGATAAAGAGGACTTTAGCTCGGTGCCAGTTTGGATTCGAATGTACTCATTGCCCCTAGAATATTGGGATGAAGAATCGCTAAAAGCCATTGGCAATGGGCTAGGAGAATTCATAAAGATTGCAGAGGAAACAAAGCTTTGAAGGTACACCTCATATGCTCGCATATGCATTTACATGCGGCTCAGCAAAGCCCTCACGGATTCGGTAAGCCCTCTTCATGATTATTTTGAATGGATTCAACCTATAGATTATGGTCATCTATCAAATGTATATTTTCCTCATGACTCATTGCAAAAGATTGCGCTACTAAACACATTGGAAGCTCTCAATTCCACTAGAAAACACCCACTATGGATCACATGTGGGGATTTCAACATGATTACTAAACTGGAAGAAAAAAAAGGAGGCAGAATCAAACTAGACAATGAAAGCAGCCACTTTAGAGACTATATACAAAACAACTCGCTAATAGATTTTCCATTCAATAATGAAATATTTACATGGAATAAAAAAAGGTCACGATCTCAACAAATTGCATCTCAGCTCGATAGATTTCTTATTTTAGACAATTCCATTCACGTGGGTGGATACATCACAACCTCAATTATGCCTCTGTTAGGCTCAGACCACTGTCCCATTTCACTTTAGTGGCAACTAGGAGACTCTACTTGATCACGAGCTCATGTCCCAAGTGTCGTAAACTGCTCAAAATTGAAAGTGCTCAGAATTGGCTCGAACCTGAATGACTGGATAGAGCTCATCCTCCTAATTCCGAAGCTGCAAACGGTTCAAAAAACGGTCCTCGTATGTGAAAGTTACGTCAAAAATAAAATCGCCCAATAACCCTTAAATTTTGATTTTTTTTTTTAAATTAAAAAAAGGAATATTCCACAGAATATTCCTGGGAATATTCAGTGGAATATTCCTTTGGGCAGGCCAATTAGAAGCCACCATGTGGCAAGCTCGGAGGCCACCACGTGGCTCAGGTGACATCAGCAAAATGTATGGCATTTAAAAATTTGGGTGGCGATGAGGTTCGATCTCATGACCTCTCGTGCATCAATCCAACGCCTTACCATTAGGCTACGAAGGTGGCCTTTGAAAACAATGTGAACCATGTGTTATTTAAAATTTGAAAATGGTTTAGGCGGGAATAAAAGGGGCCAGCCCCGCCTCCATGTGACCTCCACCCTTGAACCATGGGCCAAACCCGTAACCACTGGCATGAAATCCGAGGTAAACTGCCGAGTTAGTTGTGGTCACATGCGCGATTATAGCCGACAGTCAAGGCAGAGTTGGTGGACCTGTTGGCGATGGCGCCAGATTTGGCAGACGCCCCAGATTTGGTAGAGCTAACTCGACACTAACTACAGTTAGTTGGAGTTCTTTTAGGCTAAACTCGAGGGAATCATTAATGGGCCATAACTTTGGCTAGGAAAGGCGGTTTCGGACAAATTGCTTTTTGATTTTGGGTATTTTGGACGTTCTAAAGCCATCGGCACAGGTCTTTCAGCCATCAGGGGTCATTTACATAGGTTTTGGAGCCGTGGAAGTTCTTGGAGCCACGAGGGCCCACTATTTTGAGAACTGTATAGGGTTGCAGGTGTCCATTGGAGGTGAACCAGTAGTCAATCCTGAAGGATTCATGTGTTATGAATCCGGTTTTACAGTCTATTCCACCTGTAGAGACTTCTATTCAGCTCTAAATTCATTTTGAGCATTTAATTAAAACAAGGACAGGCCCATTTGGGAGCCTTGGACCGAGAAGACGTAGCCCAGGAGGGGTGAACTGCTTCATCAACTTATTTTGCATGTGTGGTTGATTTATTTTGCAGAACAAATTCATTTTAATGTGTTAAACAGTAAAAGGAAATAATTCTACTATGCTTAAATGGATCATGAACAGCTGAAAATTTCATTTGTTTCTTTACTGCAAGACATGGGCATCTTTTAAACATGTTTTCTACTGAATTGAATACCTTGCAAACCTTTTTCAAGTAGTTTCAAATTCAGATCAAGTTGGTATCAGAGCTATGTTGTTGTTTCTTTATATCAAAAGTAGGCAAATAAGCTATAGACAGAGCGTGAAATGAGCCAGGAAGCCTTCGAAATGCTCTTGTTATACACTTTCAAGGTAGATAAATTCTCTTTCAGTCAATCTCTCGTGTAGTTGTCTTTCGATTGTTTTTGTGCAAAGATCTTCTAACTGTCTTGCAAGTATTGATGCTTACTAGATTGAAGCTTGAAAGAGGGGAAGGACAATTGACTAGAGAATGAGAGAATCCTCAGTCAAGGAAGGCCAGAGAGCCATCACCTCCACCTTCAATTTCACCCTCAAGAGTCTCAGCAGAAGCTTCAAGAATTTCTGAACATGAAGGAGAAATTCCTCGAGACATGGATCCAAAAGAAGAAGAAAGAGTCTTCACAAAGGCTTTCTTGGACCTCACTAAAATGGTGAGGATATTGTACCAAGAAAGAAATGAGAAACTGGCTGGAGAAGGGTCCAAACATCCACATGAAGGAGAGGGCTCTTCAGGAGGTAAGAAGGATGATGATCATTCCAAGAAAGGACATGGAGCTAATGGTGATCCACCACCCCCATCGTCACCTCCTTCCTCTTCATCCTTGTCTTCTTCTTCTGTGCATAAACATAGATCATCTAGACAAAGTCCTTTTTTGAAGCTTGATGTAAAATTCAAATTACCTATGTTTAATGGTGAAGTGAATGCAGAAAATATTGACAACTGGATTAGGCAGTTGGAAGTTTACTTGAGGATCCAGAATATGCATGATGATGCCACAAAGATTAAGTTGGCTTCTTTGAGAATGGATGGAGCAGCGTTGGTCTGGTGGGATGCCAAGACCAGAGAGGAGATCAAGAAATTTGGTAAGGTTACCTTAACATGGACTGACTTTTTGTTAGCCATTAAAAAACAATTTTATCCTCTTGCTCACATGCAGAAAGCCATTATGAACTTGCAAAATTTCACACAACTTAAGGGTCAGAATGTCCAAGACCACACCCAAGAATTCAGGAGAAGAGCTCTTTTGTTAGGGGCAGATTTATAGACCGAGGAAACCTAGCTCAAGTATATTGGTGGCTTGCATAGCTACCTTAGACACACCATCTTGATGTTTAATCCTACTAGCTTGGATGAGGTTTGAGTCCAAGCTACCCATTTAGAGGCAAGGGGAAAAAACACATTTGAAGAGGGTAGAAACAAGCCCGCCAAGGGGAAAAACAAAGAGAAAACCTCCAAGGGAAAGGGCAAAAAGAATGCATATGTCAAACAGGAGAGTGAGAAAGTGATCTGTAAACACTGTCTAAACTAGGCCATGAGGAGAAAAATTGTTGGAAATTACATCCTGAAAAAAGACATCAATTTAACAAATCCAAAGGGAAACATAAAATTTCTGCTACTACATCTACACCACAAGATTTAGGGGATGATTCAGGTGATGAAACCAAAATTACAGCCATGGGTTTGAAAAACTTGAAGGGAAAAGAAAGGAAATTCAAGCCAGCACTAGTACCTCAAACTGTCATGTACAAGCTCCTAATGAGGAAGAAAGAATTGAACTATTTCATGTGAGGGTGATTTCAAAACATACTAAATTGACACACTTTTTGATAGTGGGTCACAAGCAAACCTTATATCAGAAGACTTGGTCAAGTAGCTTAAACTTGAGACCGTTCCACATCCGAAGCCATATCCACTTGGATGGATTTGCAAGGATGCCAATTTACAAGTTTCAAGAAAGTGCACATTGCGCTTTGCAATTACTGCACATTTTATTGACACAGTTGAACTTGATGTGGTACCTTTTGATATAGCAGGAATTGTTTTGGGAAGTCCTTACTTGTTTGACAAGAAAGCTATCTTTCATCACCATGAAAACAAATATCATCTTTTCAAAGATGGCAAGGAGTTCATTGTTAGAGCTCATCGCAAGAAGACAAATATAGCGATGGTGAATGCAGGATAGGTAAAAAGGCTGGTCAATTCAAGTAAGAATTTTTTTCTTCTTATGATTAAGCCCAAGGTTGATGTGAATCATGAGTCATTTGACAATTGTGATCCAAAACTTAAATTAGATCTGTATGATGTAGTTGATGTATATCATGAGATGTTTCAGGAGCCAACCGGTTTGCCTCCTAAGAGGGAGATTCAGCATGAAATCCATTTGCATCCAGATTGTCATCTTCCAAACATAGGCATGTACCGCATGTCTATTATGGAGAATGCTGAGATAAAGAAGCAAATCAAGGACTTTTTGGACAAGGGTTTCATAAGGCTAAGTACTTCGCCATGTGGGTCACCGATTATACTAATTCCAAAGAAAGATGGCACTTGGCGTATGTGTGTTGATTTCAGGGCCTTGAACAAGATAATGGTAAAGAATCATTACCCACTCCCAAGGATAGATGATTTGCTAGACCAGCTGAAAGATGCTCGATATTTCACTAAGTTAGACTTGCGCAGTGGATATCAGCAAGTAAGAATTAAAGAAAGTGACATTTGGAAGACAACGTTTAAAACCAAACAAGGACTCTTTGAATGGCTTGTGATGCCGTTTGATTTGTGCAACGCACCTGCAACTTTCATGCGGGTAATGGATGATGTCTTGCGTCATTTTCTTGATGATTTCGTTATTGTCTACTTAGATGACATCTTAATCCTCAACAAGTCTAGAGAAGACCATGTCATGCATGTTAGAAAAGTACTTGATGTTTTGAAGAAGAATCAGTTATTTCTTAAAATGTCAAAGTGTGAATTTGGAAAGACTTCTTTGGTTTATTTGGGACACATAGTAGGAGGAGGCGCTTTGAGGATT